>PVYJ01006550.1:22888-52539 GCA_002995095.1 Rhizopogon sp. AM-2018a | reverse complement strand
AGCCACTGTAGCCCGTATAGATATCAGCCTCCGGAGTTTCCTCCTCTCTCTTGATGGAGAAGTCAAGATAGTGATTCAAAGCATCCGCATGGTCGGTCCACTCGTTGGTGGGATGGTTAGTGGCGGAAGAAGCTCCCACAGCGAGGGGGAAATTCTCTTTTTCAGGCTCGGATAGAGGCTCTGTAGATGCTAAGGACATATCACGGAGGGTGTCCTCCTGTGGTTTCTCGCGGGGTGGTGAGACCCAATTAGGGTTTCGCCAGTGCCAGCGGTCTCCAGGTGGAACCTGGAATCCGTGGTACTCCGAGGAGTCGTATGTGGGTGGGGGGGAGTCGGGGGGCGAAGGAAGGGGAAGGGAGTTCTCAGAAGACCGGTTCGAGGGAGTAGGGCAGATGAACATTTTGTTCTTGCGCGTATGGCCCGCCATAGTCGACCAACACTTGTGACACATCGGGCGCTTCCTCACGGATGTACGCTGGGCAAAAACCATTGCTGAGGCGGGTTATGAGATAAAGATTATTCTTCTGTCCATGTGAGTGAGAGTTAGAACGCAAGGCGGTTGCATTGAATGCAAGGGGGTCATAGTGAGAACCTTGGAGAAACGTCGAGGGAGGGTATGACTCACCGGCTGCTGTGTGATTGTTTCGTTGGCAGCGGGGTACTCAAGTCCCACCGTCGAGCTTATAAAAAGCTTGCCTGGCCTTACGTTGTAACGTTTTGCGGGTAATCAATCGCTGTCGAAGGTTAGAACAAGTACTTGAGTTAAACATGAAGGTCGCGCTGGAGACAGTGTGCGTAAGCTTGCCGATAAGATGGCAACCTGGAGAAGGCGTTGCATGCATTCGTTCAATGTTTGTTCGATGTGCACAACAAGTTCTTGTATTTTTGTCGAGTCTTCAGAAAATACAAGGCGTTTAGCAACCTCACCATGTTGACAACCTTGTACATAATACTCAGATGTTCGGTTCTTGGTTATTGGTCGCGAGAACACCGATGGTAAAATGCAGAAAGACAAAATACGGACTCGCAGATCTATATAACAAACACTCTGAGCAAAGCCGTCGAGGTATGCAAATGGATACAAAAATAGACCTCGCGTGGACACTGCAACTACGCTCTCCGAACTCTCCTTCCATATACCTCGAGCGACAAGTCTTGCCTGGGCGCACCCTGGGGGGAGAGTCCAGTCATGATGCCCCGCATGCTTGGTGCCCTAGGAGTCTGAACTACAGCCGCGGCAACCTGAACGAAATAATCAGTGGCAGGCGAGAAAGAGAAACTTAAGCACATACCACAATGTACGCATTCGACAATTGTACCTGACCTTACCTGAGCTTTTGGCACACGACAGATACAAGTAGAGCCTTGGTAATTCATATCCTGAAAAAATGCGTTAGTCTCAAATTGTCAGCAGGTATAGAGGTGAGTAAATACCTTCGTCTGGATACATCTGAGGCAACACAACTTCTCATAACCTGTCTTTTTCCATTTGGCAATCAAGCTGAAGCAACGGATGTTCAGTACGCGACAGAGAGACAAGCACCTAACTTACTTCGCGTCCGCGTATCCCTCCTTCAATAACCAGTCGTAAAGCTCCTTCGTGATGGCATCACGCTTGTAATAGAGCTCATAGATGTAACGCGACCGGGTATGTGAGATACGCATTATGGGCCAGAGAGACTCGGCCTTGCGTTTCCCCTCATGAGACTCGTTTTCAGCGTCTCTCATCTTCTTCGCATAGTCATCGAGAATCTACAGTAGGGTCAGAGTGAATTCAAGCTGCTCATTATTACCACGTACGCTCTCGATATCCTCGAAGCCTTCCGGGGGCTTCTTCGTCCTCGTTGTGCGTATTCTGGGCATCGTTCGTCACGGCCGCGAGTAAGACCAATTACCCGTGAGAACTTCTCTTCAAACACCTGAGCTCTGACAAAGCTTGCCTTTTTAGTGTCATTTGTTTTTGTCGTTAACCTTGTTCTCTGGCTACTGGCTTTGTTACTTATCTGGCGTCGATGACCCTCGATGACCACTATACAAAGCTATAGAATGCCATTCTGCGTCAATGCCTGCCTTTTGGGTCAAAAGAAGCTTGGCGTTCAACATTTCTCCCATGCTCTAGCCCCAATAGTCCCTAATCATGGCACGAAGAGTCATCGAAGACCTCTAATAGGCCAGTTTTAAGGCTTTAAATATTTGGGTCTCTCACTGTATAACGACCGGCTCTTTCAGCGTGCAGATTCTAGGCCTTATATTCTATGACAGAATTATCTCTCACCAGGTGGGTGGTGCATTGATAGGACCTTTCAGGTCGTGTTACAGATACGGTTTCCCTTGCCTCATCGTAATGAATTGTCCTTGTTCTATAAATGCAACGGCTCACCGCCGGCTCTTGCTTCTGTCCCAGTCGGTGGTCATCAATGCGATGATCACAGACCCTGTTGACCGTTTAAATTGTTTCGCCGTTTCGTAAGTGCCGGCGTCAACTTAAGTCTGAAAGCAAGCGATTGAACTTAGTATGAGTTCCGCCGAAATCAGTGTCACTGCCTTCTTCTTCCTCTGCGTACTCTGCTCTTCACTGCTTCTGCATAGAATGAACTAATTCAGCTAGCAAAAAGTTCTGCCATCGAAAGCATTTGAGCACCGCTTCGTGCACTGAACCGAATCTCCTGATTGCGGCTCACCCACATCAGCTAGTGGAAGCGGGATGTATCGGTGTGCGATTGATAGTATATAACGAGGCGATGGTCTTCTGATTATCGCCATACGTTTTGCCTCGGGCGTGCCTGCGTACAATAACATTCACATTCTTGTTGTCTACTTTCAACACTCGGTGGGAAGCTTATCATGTCTAGCGCCACAGATCCCACTCGTTGAATGAATATCCATGCCTGGTTGGACTGCCAAATGTTAAAGCAATAGCTATAGTTGCAATCTATGTCGCGAGACTATATTTACATTTCCCCCTATGGCATGCCCGGAAACTTATGTAAGGCGGTGTGCGTGCATGTTGATATTTGGAAGCGCGTCCATGCACATGTAGCCAGGTTCAACACCAACGTCGACCACCATCCATCAGGCGGTGCAGAAGGTTCTTCCCGGTCGTACTTTAGGTTACTCCACCAGTTTTCTGTTCTTCTTTCTGACGGCGCTAGTGGATTTGATAGTCTGTTGGGCACTTCTTCGGTTCTGCTTTCAACATGCCACTCGTCGTTCCTGTTCTCCGTCTGTTCATGGTTTTTATGAACGTGTATGACACATACAAGACCCTCAAAATACCAACTGGACGCAAGGGTGGCCCCCCAAGTATTAGAGCAATGACTCAGAGGAAGAGGGACCTCAAAGGGTGTCTTGCAGTTTGGGTTGTTTGGGTAAGGATCGCTAGTGTGTGGATGCATAGTTCTACATAGCATGCTCATGCTGCTGTGTCGTAGTGCTGTCTTGCCTCATATGAGAGAACGTTTGACCGTTTTATCAGCTTTATAGTACCGTTTTACAGCGAATTCAAATCAGTTGTATTCCTGTTTCTTCTACTGACCCGTGCCAAGGTAGGACAACGATATCTTCTCCTTACCAGCGAGCCTAACATCTCATTTACGCAGGGGGCTGAACCTCTGTATTTGCATATTCTGCGCCCACTTATCAAGCCATACGTAGACACCGTGGACCCATTGCTTGACCTAGCAAGGGATATCGGAGATTTTCTGTTTGCTCTCTCGCAAGTTCCGCTCAACTATGTACTCTCCCTGTCGGGACTGCCTTGGCACACAGAGGAGGATGAGGAGTTTTCCGAAACCTCAGCTTCAGGGTTGAATACCAGTAGCATCCCCACTGCAGCTAAAGCATATGCTACCGTGAAGCCAAATTCGCTGGTCGTGGAGAAACGCCCAGCTTCCATGCACAGCATCCCTGCCGATCGCGTAACGCGCCGACCTCCTGTTGATTCCTACGAGAGCTTGTCGATTCGGGGGCGACGTTCTAAGTCGACCCTCTCACACTACTCCAACAACACAGTTGGTCGTGTTAATGCGCGTCCGGTATCAAACAATCCCAAAAAAGCTGCATATCAGATTTGGTATCCCCCAACGCCTGGGTGTGAAGAGGAACCCAAACAAAGTCGTTTGTCTATTGGACGGTCGGGGATAGCTAATGCTTCTACTCCCAATCTGATCCAACCTGGGGCATCCCCTCCGTCCGTTGTTGTCACCGAACCCACTGCAGTCCAGTCTGAAGACTGGAGGCACTACCCAGCTTTCCCTTCGGCATACCCACCGACGCCCTTGCCTGCCTCCCATTCTCTTCCTGGAATCACGCCATCTGGACAGGATGATCCACTTCCTGCCCAAGTTGTCGTACCTTCATCTATTCCAGAGGATGCTATCATAAACCGCAGTCAGGATTTTGACGTGCCGATGCAGCAAGCGTACGAGCCTACACGTTCCAGCTCTAGCAGTGGCTCGAGCGACGAAAGCAGCCTATCAGGGGTTCATGCTGGTGTAGAGGTGTTTCAAACATCTGATCTGCAGGGCGTTGTTGGCAACCAGAGTGAGGGCGATCATGCATACATGGATGACGAAGAAGACGATTTTGATGTTACTTTGCGGACTCCTTATCGCTCATCAGTGGCATCCAACGCATCTTCCTCTGCGGCGAGCTTGCCCAGTGATCTGACAACTAACGATAACACATCCTCCCTGCGTACCGGGAGCTCATCAGAGTCCACCCGCTCCTTTGATGCCTCTGAATCGTCATCTCACGTAGGACGGAAACGCTCATACCCGACTGTTACTGTGAAAGGTCGAACAGCGACTGTCAGCGCTATACGCAACAATACCACCATACGTGACAAGACTACTACTGCCACGTCTTATAAAAACGCTCTCCACTCCGGCCCTAGCGACTCGGAGTCCGATGATCATGATACGGATAGTGAGGATAGTGGCGCTGGCGCCAAGAGGAGAAAGGTTCTTGAGCCTATCCGGCGAACCACCCACCTTCGTCCTACTGTAAAGCCCACTACAAACGTCCGGAGGCCTCCACTAGCTACCAGGAACCCTCTGGGACCCACTCGCGGAAAAGTCATTACTCCTGCGCACAAGGCTCATACTCGCGGTGGTTCACGTGGTGCATCCCAGACAGGAGCAGCAGCTTCCCGTGAAGATACCTTGCATAGGCATGCGCAAAGAAGGACGTCCAAAGTGGCGTCGCAAGACTCTACCCATTCCCGCACGGGGACTATACGCAACAAGATTTGACATCGGCTGCAGACCTTTCCTAGGCTCGATCCCACATCCTTCTAGGCTTTCCTATTATCCATACATAACCACGATCGCTATCCATTGTACACAAGACCATGTCGCTCTCACAGTACATACATTCCATTGCAAAGTAGTTTATATATTTGTGTTAGGAAGTATATGTTCCAAGATGGTTCATTTGCTCCTCAGTGTTTTCGTTGTTGAAAGTCGAAGCAGCATGACTCCTGTATTATGCTCTCTGGTCGGTTGTTATCACTTACCCTAGTTCTCGCAACGATGCTACAAATTATACCATATCGACTGCGACGGTGACCGAGTGCAGCCTTCGTTGCACCCTTAAGTCGCATAAAGGCAACTTCTTACCTGTGCCAACTTGAACCCGTCTTTCGCGGCTTGAAAAGCACACCGACTCGGACGTCTGTGCCATTGTGTGTCTACCGGTCTCTAATCTTTGCCACTTGTTCGCTGGCAATACAGCCAATACCCATTCAATCATTACACTCGACGTATACACACTCAACATAAACACACACAAGTTGGGTTTCCTCTATTCCCGCTTACACCGTGTGCTTTCACGCTACATGACATCGAGACGTTCGTGCTCGCTGCGAACAACAGCGAGCTCAATAATTTCAGATAATGATGGATGAACATTAATCGCCCCTAAGCAGACCTTTATAGACGAAGGAAGATAGTATCCCTGAGCTCGCTGTTGCACGAAAATTCATACTGAATTGTGCGAAACGAGCATAAGCGTCTCGTGGGCCGTGACACTGGGACGCGCGCCAAAACGGACCGGGATCGACTTTGCGTTGTGTTGCATGTGTATGTAATAATTGGGCACCATATCCGTTGAACCCAATGTCATTCAGCATCTCACTCGCTCTAGCCCTCTACCTCGTTTGCAGTGCATTACAGTTGCAGGCTTCTGATCTCCGGCTGCGCTGTCGAGTTTGTCGAGCTGCAGTGACATGAACCGCCACGAAAAATGCGATTGCCACGAGGCAAGTCTGGTTATTTAATTACACGCCATCATCGAAACTGACGCGGCACTGCATGCGCCCACAAACTCACCTATGGCACTAGTAAGTTTTTCTCACCAAACCACCACTAGTCCGTGCGTCAGCACAGCACAGCACAACATAGCTAGGCTTTCTACACACGTTGGCTAGGCCCGGTGCGAGGTGAGTGCGCGGTATTCTGTTAACTGACGCTATTAGTAAACACATTTTTTCAGCGTTCAGGAATGTTCGAATTACCTGGGGAGACATGTACTCCGTGATAACGTATTGACGCAAGCACTGAGTGCTACTTCGGTCATAGGCTGTACATCTTTTCGTCCAGCAGGAGTCATTATAAGCACTTGCATCAATCATATCAAATGATCCTGAGACTCCCTTCACGAAGGTCAGCTTCCCCTCTCGCATTTCACATTACTTCCTTTCAAATCTCGCGATACCTCATGGGTGAAAACGGTCGGGGTCGTGTCATAGGTTCTGAGCTTAGGTGTATACCGCAAGGACTTGTAAGTCTTGAAATTTGACTTTTATGTGGCGAGTCTGATCTTTCTTTCAATAGCTCGAACCGTGTTGGGGAATGAAATGGGCTACCAAATGTTATCCTCGAGGACCAAGCGATTATGACATTGGGGTATTGACACCGGATGGGATATATTCATCTCTAAAAAATCTTTTAGTTGTGGAAGATGGAGATTTCGAACCATCTCCGAGCTTGCCCTGCACCGTTGACGAGGCCCGTTGGCAGTTAAGTTCGACTGCTACTGAATGCAGTCTGCCTTCTTCACCATCCTGGCGCCCCAGTTTGTCTACATCTTCTATTATGTACAAGAGAACGCAAGATCTGCCTGGTATTATGCGCTCCGATGATATGCCCGTCCATTCCACACTGCATATAATTGCACCGGGAAGCATGGAGGTGCATACAACGGCTCCCACTGACATGTGCACACTACCCATCCACGTCGTTGGTACAGGACATACCTCGTCTTCCTCTATTCAGCCCCTTTCCGAGCCCTATATGTCAGAACTCTCATTTGCTCTGTTTCCAGTGCCTTCCCCGCGTTCATCGCAGTACTATGGTACCCCACCGATGGGGACGCCCCAACATTTACCTCATTCAAACCCACATATCATACCTACTGTATCGCAGGCTTGCGGCATCCCACTGTATAGCGTAGCACCGGACCATGGCGCTTTCTTAGCGCGCTGTGTTGCTGCTCAGTCAGCAAGCGCCCAACACTATCGTCCCCCGAGCACCATCAGCGCTCATTCCACCCCGCAAACGATTTTGACAGATTCATGGAATGACCTCGACTTGCCCACCATGTCGATGACGCCGATGACATGTTCAACGTCGTTCAGCGCTGACTGCGCTTTGACCGGAGAGTTCGAACAGTATCATAGCTCGGGGGTAACTCCATCGCTGTGCTTAAAAGAGCAGCTACAATCCAACGACCTGTCGGAGACAGGCGTGACAGACGAGTACTGGCAGTTGAACCATAGTGACATGCGTTCCTCGCCGATATATCGGTCAAGAGGGCTGTCTCCTATCGATATGGGTGTGTATCAGCTACCAGGCACCAGCGAAGGAGATGAGACCACGAACAGTCTTGACAACGCCTGCCTCTTCTCCGATGGCTTCCCTGTCTCCTTCGGCTGCTGACGGCTACGGGCAGTTCATTCTGATGGAGCTTCCCAAATGCGATCGAAATTCCCTTCCGCTTGTCCAAGTACCTGGCTCACTGCCCCTCGTCATACTCTTCCCTATTACTTATCATTATGTCTTCATGCATTGTGCCAACAGGCATGGTCACATAACAAAAGTAAAATAACGCTCCCGCTTTCGAAGATGACGTGGGTTACATATGGGACACCCAGGCTGCCCTTATGTACTCGTATTGTAATGAGTTGTAAATTTATTGATCTAATGCTTATGTTCAAAGCTTCATGTACCATGAGTGACGGGCATGACCAATGAAGAAGTCGACATCCTTACATGTTGACATATTATCTAACGTGCACCCGACTCCAGTTCTCCCGAGCTGTTCCCGAGTTGCCAGCCTGCCACAGGCCACGCCTACCTCCGCAGACCTGTGGAAATTCTGCATGCACGACTTAACTCTTGGAGCAAGCACACCAGTGACAGAAGCCGACCATGACCAACAAACTGGCAAAGTACTCGGGCACAAATCCTGAAGCGCATCCTCCAGCATACGATGTCTATCCACATAACTCGTCTTCAGGGCCAGTTCCACGACCAAATTCTCCTCATCCACAGATACCTGGAGCTTATCCGCACCGTGTTCAATCATTATTCGGCACAAATACTGCATCGTCATTTACCCCACCGCATTTCGGGCCTACTCCTTTGTTGCAGTCTGAGCCTACACTTGGACTGTTGCCATATTATGACCCGCGTTCCCCGTATGCTATTGCAGAAGCCACTACGCGCGCCCGGTGGCGTTTCATTTGTGCTTCCCTGTGGGCACTCGGTATCATCATGTTGCTGCTCGCGGTTGGTGCAATCAAAGGACTGCGAGATATATAGGCGCCTGGAGTGCATATGTGCCATACTGTAGTAGGTCTGGGGTTACTTTTTTTACTGTCGTCCGCTAAGTATCAAAACGGTTGGGAAAATCGCAGCGCTTTCGTGAGGAGAATATACGACTTATTTTGTCCATCACCCATAGATTTTCCATGTATGACTCCTAATCATGTCCGTGCCTTCATACTGTCTTCTTCAGACGAATACTGACCACCTTGTTTGCAGTGCTCCATGTTAACATCGTGTATTTTGTACAATCCTCATGACGATTTTTTCTACATGAAGCGCCAGGCACGCTTCGTATCCTCAGCTCTAAGCTTTGCGAAGCCAGTAGACAATTACTGCAGATATCAGTAATTTAACCAACACATTTGACATGTTTCTGTTCAACTGACTGGTAATCGTGTCCTTTTTACAATCAGCGCGTAAAGGCAAGCCTTTAAATGAAATGTTACCAAATACTTCTCCTTTCATAACACCAGCGGATGGCCGTTATCAAATGTGCATGTTGAATCACAGGTCTGGATGGACTCGAATTAGAGTACATTATAACACTGCGAACAAATTGCAGTGGCCATCGGGTGGCCGCAGTGCGCCTGCTCCTCAGGCTAAGCGCCCACAGCCAAGTAAGCAGCCAGGGGAGAAACTATACTTCGCCCAATTCTACAGCAAATTTTGGTGCGGAGCATATCCGTTGATACAGATATCCGATGCAATAATAATGCCTCGTCTCGATCATATGCGTAACCATCAGGAAGTATCTTCTTCTTCAAAAGTCGGTACCATCCACTCGTGCCCCGGGAACAAAGCAGGGCCATCCGGAGCCCCTGTTCCAACTGCGTATGCTTCTGCGTCACCGATTAACCCGTTTGTGATTTAATTACACCGGCAGACAGATGGCCCAAAAAAATGTTCAGCAGCCACTACCTAGAGACGCCTGAAGACATCAATTTCATAGCAGAGGAACAGGTTCCAATGTGGTCCTACGTGGCACGGGATATTTGCTTGTTGAGCACAAGAATCTCAGCCGCTTTTGGTCAGTGATTGAGAGCAAGATAAAATCATGCGGGCGTTGGGGCAAATCAATAGAGGTACATATGATATGATTCGGTCAAATGTTTTATGAGGCGTGACTACATAAGTACCAGAATCGAATTTCACAAGTATTTCAGATATATATCTCGAGAGTGGGCACCGAGGTGCGGGGATAAACAGGATGTCGTGATGTCGTATAGTTTAATACAAGGAAAATTGAAATGTGTCTAATCGACACGTTGCATTCAGGTCCGTCAGGACTTCATGGGGGTTGTCTCCGAACGACACCCACCTTGCGAGCTACTACTTCTACAATTTCACAACAATCACAACCAAGCGCGGACAAAGTTGTTTCTTGTGTTGCCCACGAGTCACGACGTACGACTTGCCCCAACCTCTTCGGTGACTCAAGTGGAGGCTGCCACCAACAGCTCTTGCTCAGTGATAGCTGTGTTGAGCATCGTCCTGCATTCTCAGGCTCCACTTGCTCCTACTAGTGGTTTTACGCGCCCAGAAATGGTCTGTGCGTTGTTTGTTGAATGAGGGTGTGTGCGTGGGAATATAATAAGGTTAGGGTCTGTGCGTGGGAAGAATTGTGACTGCCGTGACCCAAATAATTGTTGTTTGTTTAATTTTTTCGGTTTGAATTCTGGGTCGGCCCCGCGCGCTTCCTTTTACTCCTTCACACATTGACAACCTCGATCGCCTCTCCGTCGACAATAGCGACAGCGACCAAACACCCTTCCTCGCCGTCCACGACGACGACCTACCTACTTCGCTCGTCGTCAGCCACATTTGTGCGCTTCACCTCGTTGTCCACTCAGTGTTGACCTCTCTTATTTATCTACTCCCACGCGTCGCGCACGTCGACTGCCATTGCACATTGCTGTCACGCTCGTCGCCGACGTTATCCACCGTCCCTCAATCAATCTACAATCACTCATATCCCATACACACACTTTCAGCCAGTTTTCCCCCCTGATTGTAGCCATATCAGCAGTCACCGTTTCGCGCTACCTCCCACGATCGTCCTCGTAACCCTCTCCAGCTGTTGATGCCCAATTCCTAACCTCATCCATCCCACATACTTGTCTGTAATCTTTCCCGTACATTTTACTATCAATCTGGCGTCCATATCTCCCACTCCTCCGCCCATCCAAAGGCTCGAAGAAGACCTCATTAATCGTTCGCTACTTGATTCCCTCGAAGCCCAAGGAGACGCTGAGCCTGCTATGTCAAACTCTAACTCTGGGTCAGGAGCTCCATCTCCTGAAGCACAGTTTCATATCCCAGCCATGAATAGGTCTGATTCCCCCAACATTCTCGATTTCAATGCCAACCACAACGAGGATGATCACATACTTCGTTCTTCCCTTCATCACCAACACATCGACGATAATCACCATCGAGACTCGGAGTCATTTTTCTCTCATGGCGGAGTTCAATCCATGTATAACACATCCAATAATTTCCATCTCGTTTCGGAGTACCTTTCAGACACGGATAATTACATCCTCAAGCAGAACCTCGCAGGGAGCAAAGCTCCAAATGACTATGGCGCTGGGCCGTTCAGGTCGTCCTTGAGCGCTTATAATGGGATCAATGGTGGCAATGCTTCCAGTACCAGTGCCACTGGTTCTTACCGCAGCCGTCAACCAGATGGTCTTTCCTCACAACATTTTTCGAATGCGAGCGATATGCTTGGGTCTCATCAGCCCCTGAGTTTGCAGCAACAACTCTCTCAGCAATCTCAGCAAGGCCCGTCCAGGTCTTCCGCATTCGAGTCACGCAACGGCTTTGATTTCGGAACTAGCTCTCCATTGGGAGGCGGCAAGGTGTCACAGCCATTTTCCCCGTTGGACCCGTTCCTCCAAGCGCACCCTACTAAGGGCCATCTCCAATCACAGGTCCACGACGCTTACCATCCACTGTCGCATAGTAATTCCGGTTCTCAGATTCCTTACCTGAATGGCATGCACCTTCAGAGTCAGACACCTTATGGTCCTCACTTGCAGTCTAACGGTGGGGCTACGGGTGTTTCGACAAACAACACAAGGCCTGTGGGTAGCTCGGGGCAGCTCAATTTGAATCTCGAGTCGCAGACTGGTAATAGTGGACAGCCAGAGGAGATCTCGACCATTTTCGTGGTTGGATTCCCTGATGACATGCAGGTATGTGCTGAACGTTTCGCAACGTCCCGCAGCTTCTGACAATATACATGTAGGAGCGTGAGTTCCAGAATATGTTCACCTTTTCCCCTGGCTTTGAAGCTGCGACTCTCAAGATACCGAATAAGGAGTATACAGCATATGGCTCGGTTGGTGGGACGACCTCGACCACTCCATCTGGTCTACCGCTTCGTGGAAGTGCCTATACGGGTTACTTAGGTGCCGGATCCAACGATCCATACAATGTCGTCACCGTCAATCAAGGAGGCGTTGTGATTGATAATGGACGAGATGGTCCAACAACCTCCTGGCCGCCCCTCGCTATGCCGCTGGATGAGTCTTCGCACTTCCAAATGGGACAAGGACTGGGCGGTCAGCCACCCCGAAAGCAGATCATAGGCTTCGCTAAATTCCGCACCCGTCAAGAAGCGCTTGATGCCAGAGACCTACTCCAGGGTCGCCGTGTCGACATCGAGAAAGGTGCAATCTTGAAAGCCGAAATGGCAAAGAAGAATCTGCACACCAAGCGAGGCGTCGGCATGGGTGCCACAACGTCTGGGAGTGGCGGAAGTATTTCTCTTGGCAGTGGTATGGCGAACGTCGGAAACTTGAGTGGAAGTGGAGGCATGGGATCACTTAGCGGGCTCGGAAGCAATACCGATATTTTCGCCAACTTCGCCGGTTTGAACCTCAACAATAATCTCAATCTGAACAGTCTCGCTGCGCTTAGCGGTAATAATTCCGACCTCCTCTCCGGGCGGGAGAGGGAGCTTAACGCAGGAGGACTAGGCGGACCCGCTTGGCGCGAAGGAAGGCTGGGGGACAGCAGTGAAGATGAGCGAGATAGGCGCAGGGAGGCACTTGGTGCAATGGGGCTTGGCTTGATGCGAGGTGCTCGTGAACGTGCTCAAGCTGATGAAGAAGAGAGGGTCAGGCGCAGCAATGACCTGAAGCAGTTCCAGACCGACGCTTCTCGGATGATACCCGGAAATACTGCCGCTTTCGAAGCCTTTCATTCGGTTTCAGCCCCGTCCTTATCCCGTCATTCGCAGAGCGGTCTACTTTCTCCTGCAGGCGGGTCAATGTCTCTTTCTGGGCTAACGGAAGGTGGAAGCACTGGTCCAAGTCCACTGATGGGAAATGGATACGGTAATATTATTGCTCAGACTGGCCGAGACGGAACCAACAATGTCATTCCAGACCTCAACGGTCACCGTGAGTCTCGGGGTACCGGACCTTGGGACGCACCTTCCCCGCGCGAGAGGGAGGCATCCGGCATTCCGCAATCTCTTTCATCGATATATGCAGCTCGGAAGTCCTCCATGATGCCTGTTCGACCTCCGTCTCCTCAAGAAGAATCTCCCCCTCATTCCAATGCAGCATTCTCACCAACCAATGACGATGATGTGATGCTTCCGCCGCACCGTTCTGGCGCGTTGCGCTCGCTTTATCCCTTGCCCTCTCAGGTGGATGAGTCTTTACACTTGCAGACACAACTGCAGTCGATACCACCAGGCAGTACTTCTTCGAGCTCCGTTGGAGGCCTTGAGGGTGACAGACCGGTTCTCCTTGCTGTTAGCACCACTGCACAACCGAGTACAGTGAGTACCGGTATTGGCTCACCTCAACTTCCATCGCCCGCTTCACAGTCTGGGTCAACAAGCTCTTCTGCTGGAGGAGTGAATGGAGGTGGCAGCGCAACTAGTGTAGGAGGTACCAACTTGGGCGCAGGCCCAAGGAATGTTGTTGTCGACCAGAACCCGCCTATCAACACGTTGTACGTAGGCAACCTCCCGACAGGGTCTGTTGGTAGCGGATACCCTGCAGGGTTTCTGGAAGATAGCCTAAGGGAACTCTTCGCTCGACGCCCAGGGTTTAGGAAGCTATGTTTCAGGCAAAAGAGCAATGGACCGATGTGCTTCGTCGAGGTAAGTGAAGAACTGGTATTCAACGAGGACAGTGACTCATTCGAGAACTCCCCAGTTCGACGACGTGCATTACGCCACAAAAGCTCTCAATGAGCTGTATGGTAATACTCTCGGTGGCATCGTAAAGAATGGTGGTATCCGCCTGTCATACAGCAAGAACCCATTGGGTGTACGTACACCAACCAGTGCTGGCACAAGCGCTTCCTCGCTTCAACAACAGCAGGGTAGCACTCACTCTGGTGTTGCATCCCCCTTCCCCCCCGAGTCATACCAAGCTCGTCACCCCTTCGATGTTGACACGTCTATTGGGATGAGACGCGATAATTCAACCGCGGCATCTCTATCTGGAGCGTATGGCTACTCAAGATCACCACCGCCTCCACGGTTCTTCTCTCCACCTCCATCCGCGAACTTCGTCGTGGCGCCCACGGCGTCTATTGGCAATGCGACTGCGTTCCCTCGTGGCTCGCAAGTCTTTGGGCTGCCTTCGCCGAATGGTGCATCTTCGAACTTCTCGCCATTCGGTCTCCCACTTTCGTCACCTCGTTCGCGTGCGAATGGGCTACTTCCATCGCATTCCTCGATACCCGATCAGAGCTCAGAAGCTTCCTTGGCTCATGATCACCCTCAGCATTTCCCGCATCGCGCTTTGTCGCCTTCATCGACCACACTAGAGGCCGCTAGGGCCGGTTAAAGGGATGAACTTAAATTCCCTGCTATTCTCACAGTCCGCATGCAAGCATCTACAGCACAAATCTGCAAGTTATATATATCTGTACTTACCACCATTCACGACATGATTGACATCCCTCAACTTCTCATTGATCGCATGGTATCACCCCAGAATCCACTTCTTTGGACTGTCAACTTCGCCGTCTCATTCTTATTTTTCTTCCGCTTCGCAACCATTAATCGCAATCCTACATACTCACAATCTGTCTGTTTTCTTCTTCGTATCTGCGTTCGTGTCATTTGCTCCACAGCTTTAACTATCCTATTGCTCGCACGTCGACCTGCTGAAATCTTTACTATACTACACCCTTGTTGTTTTCGGTACCTTCGAGTTCTTGTGCGTTGACTTGGTGGCTTGCAATTTCAACCCCCCTCATATTTTTTTCGATTCTGCATACCACCTGTTTTCTGAACTTCGGGTTACCACCCAGCATTCTTCTCGACATTCCCATCTACACGCGTCCCGATACGCACGTTATGTATACTACTCTACTGGTTTGGTTTGCTGGATCGTCAATGAAACATAATTTGTCTACTGCTATGCTTAAGTACTCCTTCAGTGTTTCCCATCGACTCTTTTCAGGATCTGGTAACGTTTCTTAAGTAGTAGTCTCCCATCACCCACAACAAGGAAGGTAGCTATAGTCGTTCCTTCTAAGCTACTAGCGCCATATGACCCTGGTATAACCTTTGACTGCACAACGACCCCCTGGTAGTAAGAAGTGAGTCACTATATTCCTTCTGAACCGCGTAAGTTGAATCATTGAGCTGTGTTGACAAAAGATGGATACCAATTTCGACGAGACATATGTTCTGCTTCTCCTTGCAGACTCCAATCTCCCCACGGGCTCATTCGTTGCGTCCTCTGGGTTCGAGTCTTACGGAACGCATGGCTTCCTCTCTCTTTCATCCACACCAAGTGCGAGCAAGGGAAGGACGGCTACAATAGGCACCGTTGCCTTCGTCCAAGACAGCCTGCACACCTACGCCCGAAGCGCTCTTCCATTTGTTTCGGACGCTCATCGCGTGGTGGATGCATTTAAGGGGAAGCCAGAGACTGACCATGACGCTACGATCAAGAAATTACTCGAGCTGGACGAGTTATACGAAACTATGACGCTCAATCATGTGGCTAAGCGCGCCTCGAAAGCCCAAGGGGTAGCACTCCTCACGCTGTACTCGAAAGGGTTTGCCTGCTCTTCAGATATCAGTGATGAAGACCATCTCTCAAAGGCCTTGACTATCCTCATCGATCGTCTAAAACTCATGGTTCGGGGAGAAGAGACGCATGGTCATCTACCCGTGTGCTGGGGTATACTAACCAGTGCTCTTGGGATTTCACTTCGTACGTTTGATGCTCAAAATGCTAGTATATACTATAATTATTTTCTAGCGCGAGCTCAGCACCTGTATTTGTTTCTCCATGCCCGCTCAATCCTCTCCTCGGCCGTTCGTTTGAATACAATAGGACCCTACAGCGCACAGCAGCTTTTGCTTCACTCCGTAAGACCCCTGGTTGAGGAGGAAGTATCACGGAGTAAAGATATGTGCACCGGAACTTTCGGGGACATGGGTTGCAATGATGCGTATGATCGGCCTTCTACTACATGGCCCCTTGGCGAAATCCTCGCCGTTCGACATGATTTACAGCATTCCAGGATATTCAATAGCTGATCAGCTCTGTACCCACAGACGTATTGCTTCTGCCTCGTTAGAAAGGTTACAACTGTCTAATAATTTATCAGAGTGGGGATCACGATATATTTACCTTCAACAGTGACATCATGAACAACAGAAGTTGAAGCTGACAATGCAAGATATCTAAAGGAACACCTCATTTGTTCGCTTTGTTTCAGTAGAGAATGAAAGTTGTGCATCTGAGCATCAAGCCTCAGGGAGAGCAAAGGTGTACTACAACCGTCTCGATCAAAATAATTCAGATCATCACCTTCTCCCTCCGCGCGTGGGAGGCTTGCACGTCATCTCAAGCACTCACGTACCAGCTGGGTTGCAGAATGCAGTTGTTCGACATAGATAGGCGGAGATGCAACAATAGTACAGCAGACTACAGTGCACTGATACGAGCCGCAGATTTTTCGCAGATAGAAATATGTTCCATCGACGGAGGGCGATTCAAGCTGTGTGATATTAATGTCAATAGCTCCAACCTGTTGAAACATTGGGAATACACACCCAGTCACTCATGCAGAGCTGGTTAATGCTAATCTTGCCGATACTTCGGCTTGGCTTCGCACCAAGTTTGCGAGGTATGTCACCATCAACGTGTCCTGAAGCCCTGCAGTCCAGCCGCCGTCTTCCTCCACGCCGGTGCCCAATACGTCCATAAGGTATCTCCCGACTGCCTTGTCCCCGACAACCTCACCACGTAAGACAGATTGCACATAGGCAAGTACTCGGTTGAGCATGTTTTGCACGTCTGTCAATGCGGAAGCAAGAACATCGAGGTCGGTTTGGGCCGGTGACGCATTCGGAGACAACAGCAAGTCGACTACATGGAAAAAAATCGATCAGTGACATATCGATACACATGGTGAACATTGAGCTCACGGCCACTACGCTCTGCTTCGTGGAAGCGGAGCTCGCATGGGATTGGGACAAATACACAATTTTCAGGTTTTGGGAAGATCCCAACTGGTGAGCTGGATCAATCGAAATAAAATTTGAGGAAGTGCAACCGCTTAAAAGGTACGCCACATACCTCACATATGCCTTTACTCCAGCATTTTTGCCCCCCTCCGTGCCAGTATCAAGTGCAACATGTACCGCCTGATGCGGTGCGGTCTCCTGGGAGTAGAAATTTTGGATCAAGGCAGAGTATGTGTTTAGGTCTGAGCCAGTCGAGTACCATCCTACGATGGTCTCATTTGGTCTAACGCGAGCGCAGAGGTCGTACATGGCACGGTGGTAGTCCATGTCCACGGCAACCTGCTCATCGGTCTCCGAGTGGAGGACAGCAAAAGCAGCTTTCACGTCAACAGATGAGTCTGTGCGTGAACCCAGAAGGGTACCGATGACCCGATGTTGTGAATCTGTTCTCCGAAGGTAGTGGTCAAGGATCGAGAAGAGTGCGGACGGATGGATCGTTAGTGAAGTTGGGCGGGTCCTATGAGATCGTCAGACGAATATTATCGTACGGCGAAAGTTGGGTGAACTTACGAAGGTGCACCATTTGGTGTTGGCGAGGCATTCTGTAAGTACGCCGCCGATGACGATGCATTTAGAGGCATTTTCAGAGATTTAAGCTAGCTAATCTCGCTGCAAAGTGATCTGACCAAAAACTTGTCGGAGCTCCAAATGAAGGACTTGCCTTATTCGTGGGCGTTTTCAACGTTTCTTTATTTCCCTTGACACCAAATAGTTGGAAAGAAATTTAAAATGCCTTCTGAGGAGACCAAGGTCTGTACAGTGCCATATTTTCATGTACAACTCGCTCATTGTTCCACACAGGAACGTATCACCAAGCTTGTCGAGGTTGGCCGCGTACGTGGGCCCTCACCCCCATCCTCAACAGGATTACTGACTTCTTCCAGGCTGCGTTGCACTATGGCTGGATACCGCTCATCATTTACATTGGCTATACTCGGAGCACACCCCAGCCCACCCTTATCAAGTGCGTTGCCTCGGTGATTTCTGTGACTCGGGGGAAATTTTTAACACATTCAACTAGGCTTATAAGCCCACTCGCATGAGTGTTCGCGTTCACTCGTTGCTCCTTGCATACGCATCTCTAGCTGTATTCTATAATTCAGTATACTCAAAAGAGCCCAATTCTCTGCTCACTCCCCTTCACTCAGTCAGATGCTGCTAGAAGTCTTGAGGTTTTATTGATGAATTTTGAGTCTATCATGTGATGCCGACGGAGCGCGTTTATTTACTCAGGTAAGTTTGCCCCTTCCTCCCTTGCACATACCAAGATTATATTCCGTGGTGGCTCTCCATGTGAGGGTCCTGAATTCCCACCTCTTGTAACCGTTCCAATTCGAACTGGTTTATTTTGTTGGCGCATGTGGATGGTATTAGGCCAGATATGAGCATTCTCTTGCACGCGATTCTCTGTTGAAGAATAGCAAGCTCATCACGATGCGTACTTTCAGGATTAACAAGACAGCGTATGATATCATGCAAAATACAATAGGATGGGCTTCGTAAATTTATGGTATCAAAAGTAAGGTCAAATCGCCCGAAGTCATATGTACACCCTTCTCAGCTCAACGGCGCTGGTAATTCGTTGACACATCGGACAAAGCTTGGTTGCCCCAAGACAACGAAGCCAACATTCACGACAACACGTGTGCCAGCATCCTGTCGACACTGTTGGCTCGGTGTATTGTGAAAGACAAATGCGGCATAAGTTGGGCGAAGATGTCGTTCCGATATTAGATTCCTATGAACAAGTTTGAGTCGCGAGAGATTTTATGCATGCCCGGGACTAACCAGAGCTTTGATCTTGTTCTCTAACGCCACAATGAGTACGCTAGGGTCATTTCGCGACCGCGCGGTGGAAATGGCAAGCTCGAGCTGGTCCATATCGGTCAGTTGGATATCTATACCTCCGAAGCCATCTGCCTGCTTTGTGAAGACCTTGCCCTCAACTACTAAATGTCTCAGCGTTTGTTGTTCTTGCGTAGTTCCTAGCTGTCCATCTATGTCGACGTCGATATCTTCGTTCTCAGGGTGCACACCATGGTCACTTGAGGGTAAAGCTAGGACATCAGCCTCGCCAAATTGGGCTTCTCCGAAGACCGCTTCGTCCTCGCCATCTATGTCTACTTCATCCTCGACGTCCACTGAATTAGATGTTCGAATATGAATACCAGTGCCTGTCCATGGGGTAAGCGATACACATCTCTTTGGTGTCGAAACTGACCTCGTAGACTTGCGCTTGTAATAACTCTCGTCCTAACGCTACTCCCGCCACCACCTATATCGAGTTCCTCCTCTTCCTCTACGCGCTCTTGTTCCAACCTAGCGCTTGCATGGGCTAGACATGCATCTACGTGGGCCTCGACGACATCCCGATCACCCCTGACTACCTGAGCACACACCGGACATGATGTCCCTCCACCAACTTCCACAATCCATGACTCTGCTTCATCCTCTTTAGCAAGCTCTTTGAGACGCAGGTGTCGAGCTTTCCGTCGACGAGTAATGGTTTGAATTGTCTTGCCAATGGCGGAAAAAGATGTGGACGATGAAGGGGTAGAGGCAGTGAGGGATTTGCGAGCCTTCAGTGCCGAGCGTCTAGCACGGTTGCTCGGGCTGAAAAGAGTAATATTAACGGTTCGTCCGAAGAAGTAGAGCATAGGCAGACACACCCTTCTTCCAGGTCGTCAACTTCTGCCAAGATGTCCGTCTCACCGATATGCCGGATGATGTCCTCTACCCTTTGCATTTCAAGAGCTGCATGAGCAGCGAGCAGACGCACAGGAATTAATTCTGCGCATGCTGGGCAGGGCCTTGTTTCTGCTCTCTTAGCTATATGCGTCACCGTCGTAGGTTTTAGACCAGAAATTCAGGGAAGTCACGTACGCACGTTTTTTCACTTGGACTCGGAAGGCAGGGGCAGGAGCATCCGAGGGTATCGAAGAGAGCGAAGAGCTTGGAGACGAGTCTCTCGCTCGTTTCTTGCCTCTGGATGCTCTCATTCAATATACTATTAGAACTAAATCGAGGCACGAACTTTGCTGATCGAGTCGGACGTTCCATTTGCAGGGTGAATTTGGTGTTCAATATCCCGAGGGGTGCGTCTGAATTATCTGGTGATATCAGTGATGCTGATGCGGGTTTCGGTAGGATGGATTGCATGTTTGCTAGTTGGATGTACTGCTCGAAGGCAGAAATAGCCCGATCAGATCTGTACCACGTGATTTGTTGGTTTCATGATTTTCTACACAACACTCGCTGCGAGCATAAGATTCATTGTGTGGAGTACCGTATAAGTGTATCTAAGATTTCATTGGCGAGTCCGCAGCGTTTGTAACGATATCCATGCATCATAATTTTAGCAAATGCCAGACGACCAAGGGTGCGGAGGGGCAAGCGTCTTTGGCTATCTACTCGGAGATCTTGTTTATGTCTTGCAGTCAGGAGCAGTGTGCGGAGGATGTCATTGCACCATTGCGAGAGAGGATCGCATGAAACTCCTTGTATGAGTGGACCACGTAACATGCACCATCGGTGTGCATTAAGATAATCCTCAACTATGGGTGGTCATAGGCTATCGATGCTGATGCTGAGGTCGAGGTCAACACATGGCAAGTGACGACCGGATGACGAAGGCATCATGAATAATCTACATAGAGCATGTAATTCTGCCGGAGATTACGATAATCGATGCCGGGGGCGTACGCAAAGGCTGGATAACCTAGAGTATTTCAAAGTTTCAGGAGAACGCGGGAAAACAGGAGGTGCATCAAGCACTGCGCTGGTTGTCAGCGATACCTACGGTAGTGCTATCAGCTAGGCTACCGGAATAGCCTATGTAGTACCAAACTGTGGTTCAACAGCGAAGTCCCAGACCAAACAGCAGCGCGTAAGCTGACTCGCGGCAAATCAATCTGAAACAATTGCACGCCACATCGAGCAGGTTGAGTGCTCCGAAGACACAGTAGAGTGATATCAAGCTCAATCGCCGTGTACCCCGTTCTGCTGGATTAGAAGCTTCGCAGCATGTCAAAGTGAAGGAGAAAATGGGAATACTTACATATCGTACAAGCCTAGTCCTCTGTTCATATCCGACACATCATTGGCAGCGTCCAATTGTTGAAGAGAAGAATTATATGGGCAGGTATGGCATGACAAACAAACTCCCATTAAATTAATCAGGTATGATCTAGTAGACAGAGCAATGAGCCCCTTGTATACAAAAGAAGAAATGAAAAGTCATCAGGCCGCAGCAGCTTCTCTACTGCCTTCCCCATCGACCATCATCATCTTATCCTCTGGATCTAACCAGCTGTCCTCCACTGTGGCCTTCACCCTTCTTACATACTCCTTCATGTTTTCTCGGTACAACTGCGCAGCCTCTGCATTTGCCGGACTGTTTGGATTAGGGTCATGCAGGAGACTTTGGATGGAAGTAAGTATGGCGGCGACGTCATACGTGGGAGACCAGCGGTTTTGTAGAATGTCAAGACAGAGTTCGCCGTTGTTATACACGTTTGGATGAAACATTCTGGATAGGAATTTCACTGTTGGTGGCTTGTTGGGATAGGATTCGTCAAATGTGAGCAGGAGTTTGAATGTGCCGTCTTCAAAGGGTGTGTCGGCTGTAAGTGGCACAGGGTCAGAAGACACGGCATGGATAGAGACGTACGACTTACAAGGCCCAAATATGACAGCGTTCCAGATCATGATGTTATCCGGGCATGGACTTCCAGAAATGCCGCTTGGCGGGTCACTAGAGAGACGTTTGAAATCGCGGATAAGCCGTCTCCTGCAGTTAGTAGACTATAGAAAACCAAAAGTTTAGTGTCGAAATTAATAGGATCCATGAGCGCATACCATTGTCTCTAACTCGCTGAAATTAATAGGAAGATGTAAGAATTGGAAGAGTGAACTAGAAATACAGGATCAAGAGGTTTGTAAATATGCCAGCAGTCATGCTACATACATGGACGCATTAGCAAAAGCGCAGGACTCATTTATAAGCAGACATACTAACTTATTTACTACTCATTCTATGGTGACGCCAACCTTGCACGCACATTGTATGATTCAACATTAATTCAGCGTGAAATAATTCCAGACATACATATATGCCACTGTCTCAGCTTCGTGCTCGGCACTCAGCAACTTCAAGTTGCTCTCGCCCACCATACGAGTGGATGCACGATCAAAAGCATTACTGTAGTGAATGCCCGAACGTGCGGGAACGAGCATATTAACTATAAGCAGTGTTCAGGTACCAATGTTCGGAAGAGATCCAGAGATCACGAAACCCCGGTATGATATCGACAGTAATCATGCAATAATCATGTCCAAAGTAAGTCTGGTGTTATTACATTACATCCCAAGCCTAGTCTCCGAGTCTGACACTCCTTTCCCAGAGCCGGAATAGTAGGCAGATGGCAAGAACTATCCGGAGGATCGGGTCGAGCGTAGCTGCACTCTGCTTAACTGAGCTTTCGAGCTGATTAGTCTATGTTTTGACACAGCGCAGATCTACCGCGATTCAGAAAATCCGGTCCTATGAAAAGTCTTCGAAAAGAAATCAACTTGTGTCAGTCGCGAGGTCGCGGCAGACTTACTTATTTCTTTGGCACACAGAATGGAAGGTCTTGGAGAATGCGAGTTTAGATCTACCGCGATCCAGAAAATCCGGATGTCGGATCTGCGCCCATCATCAACAGGCCCCCGGGCCTGCAGGTACTAAACATTTCATGCTATCACAGCTAGTTTGAGATATCTAGCTGCATTGGCAGGTCTCCCATGAAGAATCAGTACTTACCTACTGACTACTGGCACTGGCAGAAGGCGGCACTGTGTCCACCAGCACACCGCATTCAAATCCTCATCGAATAACATGTCGATCATATCATAATCTAGTGACATCATCGAGTTTCCGAGTGGTTTCACCGCCTATATATTCGGCGTGAGTTGCTTCCGAGAGTTCCAAGGCGCGAGATGTGGATTAACTTCGTATTGTACATGATGATAAAAAAAAAACTACAGTGAAGACCGGATGTCGAAGCTTGTACTCGCGAGTCCGCGTCAGAGATCTAGAGCAGGGATAGCATGAGTTTTCAAGGAACTTGTTCGTTCGATGGATCTAACCTTCAACATTGATCCAACACTGACCCAATTCGAAGAAGACTTTGGATCAGCCCATCAAAAATATGGTTATACGAGCCTTTGCGGGGAGGGGTTGTTACAAGAATGGTCGACCCCTTCTCGTCGCCCCTTCCCATGACGAAGTTGATTGGAATAAAACCAAAGCAACCAATTCAGGATTGAAAAGTTCATCACCAACATGATGATCGGATGCATTCTAAACCGATCCGATCCGAACCTCCTACGCATATACTCTAGGGTTAGTTTACTGACACAACATCGAATAGCTCCAGGACACCATCGACTGGAAAGGTTTGTGAGCACCGTCCGACGTGCAATGAATTGGTACATGAGCTGTAGCATATTCTGGTATACCAGATATTTAGAGACAGCACAGAATGCGCGCTACAATATCTGATGTGGTGTTGAATATACCCCGAGCTCGATACACCAGCACTAAAAGTAGCAAGACGCAAGTTTCACCGGGATAAGGTCAGCCAGTGCTAAACATCACCGCTTACCAGCATTCGTGCATCTGCCAAGTGATGAACCGCAGGCAGTTTACTGGTGGGTGCTGCTGGCATAACCGTACATACGTATTCACGTTGAATAAAAACTGCAAGTTGATTCGAGCAACATTGAGCAACATTGTATGAAATTTGGAGATGATACAAAGGCAGTATTATGCGTGATGCCACGTCAACATGCGCTGTGCCATTTTCACCTGGCACATGAGATACGAGTGCAGTTATATAGGCTTGATCTTGAAGTGAAGAGAAATGAGGGAGAATATCAGACACTAAACAAATGATTATAAGTTCAATTTGGCGAGAATTAGGGGGAAAACATACCTTCAAGTCTTGTACGAGGTAGTAAAATACACGAAGTCCTTCAGGGTCCTCACTGTCTTGTATGTCGACGAGCGACCCTATTTTGGCAGTCTACAAGTTTGACGATGGATGTGTAAGGTTGCATTCGCTATGAATACTACTAGTAGTAGTCACGAACCTCGAAGGCGATATGGTCGTTACCCACACGAATCTCGAGCTCCTGCTTTCCAACAATGTTTTTCTTCGGCCAGTTCGTATCATCTTCCCTGGATGAATAGTCAGCAGGCAATGAATAGGGTGCAGAGCATGCTTACTTTGTGATTTCACTCGATTCCACGATACGCTTGAGCTCCTTGACCACTAATGGCCCAACCCACACTATGGAATTGGGTCAGCGCTTGCAAAGAATCCAGGTTGGACCACACTAACTCTCTTTTCGTATCAAACTGTCATTCCTGTAGTTTGAGTTGTTGGCATATCGAAGACGACCATGGGAGTACTCAAACTCCAAGAATTCGTGCCCGTGTTTGCCTGAATGGCCAGTACTGGGTGATACGGTTAGCAACATCACGAGGCAGGATGGATCATGACATACTAATATCTGAAAACCTATCTTAGCCAGGTTATCTATTAGTGACACATAAGTTGCTCACCTGAGGTAAAATGGGTCACTGTCATGGGACGACATGGCGGTCTACTGTCGAGTCTGGTCCAACGCCTACCTCAATATGGCAGTCGGTGTTGAGGAAATGCGATCCGGCATTCTCCGGATTCAAAATTTTGGTGTAAGAACGCGAAGATACGCCTCCTGCAGAAACATGTTACCCCGACCGTCCCGTCTTACTCTGCCTTCCATAGCCAGATGGGCTCGGTTCAATGGCAGCAGCGGCCGCGCAGCGTATGTACTTCTGCTCAATACGTTTCTTGCAGTTGAATTATAGCCTTTATGCAGTGCGGGAGATGTTACATCGTTGCCTACTCAAGAGCCCACACCAGAAGCTAATGCAACATTAACAGAGAAAGAATTTTCTTCCATGATCATTCACGGACGCAGCATCTATCCTCCCCTATATCACCCCTGCACTCACTCAGTTCCAGTCGCTCAGCTGCAGTTCCGCGCATATCAACATCAATTCCTTGACCTATACATGCATTTCGTAGGGCATGCGGCTGCAGCATTAGGCATACCAATTTCACGTCCGGTGTACTTGCCGACGCAGCGCTCGCTGTGGACTGTACCTCGCGGTCCTTTCGTGCACAAGAAGAGTCAAGAGAACTTCGAGCGGAAGGTGCATAAACGTGCAATTAAAGCATGGGATGCAGACCCCGAGGTCGTCGACCGTTGGGTGCGGTATATTACTCGACATGCTATGCCTGGAGTTGGGCTAAGGGTGACTCAGTGGAAAAGAGCACCTCTTGGCATCGGACAACAGATGGTAGATTCTGCCGTGGGGCAAACGAGACTGGGATCAGGGGCGGTCAAGGTCAAGGTCAAGGCGTTGGCAGAGAAAATCGTGCAGCAAGAGCTGATAGTGGAAGAGAACGCTAATACTGCCACTCGGTGAGGAAATACAAATTTTCCCTTGCAAATTTATCTTCTGCGGTCGCATGGTTGAACCAATGATGTTACATATACAATTTGAAGCTTCGGATATTCGTGACCGATCCTCTGAGAATGAGAAAGGTCGTTATGCGCGTAGCACAGTGTTAAGCACGGTAATCGGATATATTCGAGCGGTATGCTACCGGGGAATTGATACCCAGGTCCCAGACAGTACTGGTTATTTAAGCGCCGAGTAATGCCGAAGGTCATTGAGCGGTGATTGGTGGCGTCCTTTGTTCCGGTTCTCTCTTCGGCCGCCATCGCTCGCTCGGCTCCTCTCATGTGTATATTTCAGAAACATAGGGATTCATTCAATTTTTAACCTTCCTTGTGTACCTCCTCTTATTCTCTGCGGACGAAATTCATCGATATGAAAGCAGCGCGACCCAGCGCGCTCCGTCAGCGGAACCGACTCCTATTTCAGACACTTCCTTCCCGGAAGCAAAGTAGGCGAGCGCTGAGTACTTCAGTACCAGTTGCTTCATCTTCATCGCCTTCTGCTCATGGTCATGTTCATGGGAAAGCATTCAATTCATCACTTGCTATGGACGACACTGCTGTGACAGTCAATAGCCTTCCTGAGTTCGCTGGCGCCAACCAGCCGGAAACCCCACAAACGCACCATCAGCTTACCTCCCCGAAGAAGCAGTATGAAAAACTCGTGCAGTCCGGGGTGCTCCGAGGTGATAATCACCAGGTTCGCATCGTTGGAAAACTTCAGCGTTTCTGGGAGCAGGTGCTCAAGTACAATCCACCGCCTATATCTGATGTGGAGACGAGCAGTTCGTTGGTGATGAGTTTCTTTTATGTCCTCTGATGACCGCTGACCCATTCGCTCATAGATATCTCGTCTGTTTTCTCGTGCACCTTCAGTTCCAGATACCCCACCCACATCAGCACCGAAAGGTCTTTACCTTTATGGCGATGTTGGCACAGGCAAGACAATGCTCATGGACCTCTTTTATCAAACTCTACCCCCATCCATCACACGCAAACGTCGCGTGCATTTCCACGCCTTCATGATAGATGTGCATAAACGTGTGCACGCGGCTCAAATTACCATGGGACATTCTGGTGGCGACCCAATCGCTCCCGTTGCCCGAGACCTGGCAAAGGACGCGTATGTGCTATGCTTTGACGAGTTCCAGGTCACGGATATTGCGGACGCAATGATTCTTAGGCGTTTATTTGAGGGCTTGTTGAATCACGGTGTGGTCTGTGTAATCACATCTAAGTACGTGACCAGTTTTGCGTGACTATCATTTATGACTAACTGTAACAAAGTCGACACCCAGACGATCTTTACAAGAATGGAATTCAACGATCCAGCTTCATACCCACCATAGAACTTCTCAAGACACAGTTTGAAGTTACGGATTTAGACTCAGGAACTGGTGTGTATCTGGTCTATATCTCACGGCGGATGATCACAAACAACCCTGCACAGACTACAGACGGATACCACGCGCCCTCTCGCAAGTTTATTTTCATCCACTAACACCAGAGAATAAAACCGAGATAGACAAACTTTTTAATTCGCTGACCTGTCCAACTCCTACTGCTGCGCTCAAAGATCCCGTAGTTGAGAATCGCCCAATAACTACGTGGGGTCGCACAATTTACGTCCCGTTATCAACATCAAAGATTGCGCGATTCTCATTCGAGGATATCTGCGGTCGTCCTTTGAGTGCAGCCGATTATCTGGAAGTCACAAAGCAGTTCGATACTCTGTTTATTACAGACGTGCCGAAGATGGGGATGGACCAGAAGGATATGGTATGTTGTCGCCATTTGGAGATATTTACTGAATCAATCATGATTCTCTAGGCAAGGCGGTTCATCACCTTCATAGACGCATGCTACGAATCGAAGGCAAGCCGCTGCTGCTATCCACATGATTTGATAATCTGACGACTGGTGCAGATAAAGCTTTTTGTGTCGTCAGAAGTACCCATATACCAGGTCTTCTCTGAAGAGTCAGTCGGATCAAGGGAGGGCATCTCAGACCACATGCGAAGTGTGATGGATGATCTGGTGTGCTTTCATCCTCTTTCCGCTTCAACGCCATCTCACTTTCTGTGCAGGGCTTATCTCCTGAAGTTGTGGGCTCGAGTGCGATGTTCACAGGAGATGAGGAGATATTTGCGTTTGCACGAGCTTGCTCGCGTCTTGTGCAGATGGGGAGCAAGGAGTGGGCAGAGACGGCTGTGCGATAACAAGAACCTTTGTGATCACGCGTCCGTGCTCCTTGCCTATTACTATTGCCTTACTTGGACTGTTAATCCTGTATACGCACCCACACTAAACGTCGGATTTATTGGTCTCGAATGGTGTTTCATCACCCGCTTGTCACTCCTATGTTCGTGAGGATCAGAAAAGAGGTTATCTGAAACTTGTCGAAGGTCAGCGCACAGCAAACGCGCTCGCACCTGGTCAGTCTCATTTATACTCCTACCAATCACCGAGCATGTCACAAAAATGAAGACTCTCGATGGATGCCCCGGGGAATAATCTGTCGTGTGTAAGTCATGACTCACAGTGATGGGCTTTGGAGCGTTGTGACTAGGATATCGCGTTCGACAAGCTACGGAGGAATGAGTCAGCGTGCCACCCCATCGCCAACTTTCAGGAGGCTCCATACTTTTGAAGGTCTTCAAAGGGTGTACTGGGGCGACAGAATCACTCTGAAACGGACTTGAAAAGGTTGTCGACGTATCGTTCGGTGCGCCATGACTTCGAGGGCTACATGAGGATACATCGAAGCTGGTGACCCATGTGAGAGTCCAATCTTAGCGAAAGCGATGCCGATCGCATAACCCGCAACCCTCAGCGCTCAGCATCAACGCATCATGATCAAGTTGGAGCAGTCACCTTCTTTGATAACGATGGATGGTATATAAGGTGATTAAGAAATAGCACGAGGTGACGAGGACAGGATGATGCGCGACGTGTAGGTATATGTAGTCGGGACTTATCCGAAGGACTAGGGGCAGAAATACCTCTTATGACACATTTTCATCAAGAACCTCTGGATAGAGAAGTCATCGTCTGTATCCCGTGTTCAGATGGGATGCGAAAAGTCAGAAATAAGTGCAAGCGACCGCTCTATTGGTACATTATAGCTTGATTACAAACATCCCCGGAGCCAAGATTTGATCTATATACCAGAGAGTCCCTTGCCCTTGCTGTCGATGGTGAAGCTCCCTCGTGTCACGTTTGTGCTTACTCCAGTGCCAGTATTGTAGCCATTCCCTGACTGCTCCTTCCCCTTCTCCAGAATCACCGTCACAACATCAATGTCTTTCGCAGTGCCAAAGACAGTTTCCAGTTGTTGCTTCGATGGCGTACCCAGAATGCCCTGTGCACCTTGACCGGAGTGGAAGATCCTGAAAGCTATGGAACAATGCGATTGAATCGCGATCGCGAACATTTTGAATCAATACTCACAGTCTACTACGTCTGCTAGAGGGATCGATCTGTGTATACGTCAGCGGTGAATCACAGGGTGGTGGTACTCATAGCTTTACCTGTCTGCAAAATACGTATCAGGTCACGGATGATCAGACTATCGACTATCAGGATGCTTACCTCCAGCTTTCCATTTCTTGTACTGCGATAATGTGAGATCGGTTGTCCACGAAATCAGCACCAAGTGAAGATCTGCTCACCTCAGCTGGATCTACAATGATAGTATACTCTTCTGTCGACTGAGTATCGGGCTTATAGACAACTTTCGTGAGAGC
>PVYJ01006550.1:0-21149 GCA_002995095.1 Rhizopogon sp. AM-2018a | reverse complement strand
ATCACGACTCGGAGTAGGACCGGAGCATGCATCTTGTCCAAGATCCTTGTCTTTCTTCAGAAGACTCGGAATCCGCGAAACACGGTTTATGTTCATTTCATCAACCTTGTAGCGCGGATTCTGATAATAAGAATTTCCGCTACGAGCATCCACAATAAACTTTTCACCCGTAGCAGGATCTTGCCAAACAGCCGTTTGAGGAATTTTCTCGGAGATTTCTCCCTTCGATCACAATCAACCGAATATCAAACGATGTATTCGAAATTGCTCACTGGATGAATAAATAACGCAGGTACTTCTGACTTCTGAGTGGCTGGAGGAAGGGTAATATTTTGGGTCGTGCTATTCGGGATCATTGAGTCCGACATGATTTTTCGCTTTTTGGTTGAGGATTCGAGGTTCTCATCAGCTCCACGTTTACCAGATGCGAAACCATGTCGAACCAAGAATGAATCTATCACAGAAGACAGGAAGGATGTGACAATGTTCTTATGCTGTTTTCGTCATTTTCGGGTCATGCGCATCCTATCAGGGTAGTGAGCTACGCACCTCAATGTGAACTGCTGATTTGGCTGGTTCAAGACAATTATCAATGTGTCGCGGGGGTATGACTAAATTTAAAACGTAGATAGGCCTCTTCTCGCCTTTGCGGGGTGATCGGCGCGCAGCTGAAAGATCTAAGTTTGAGATGGGATTAGAAGTGAGACTGACTTACGTGCTCGTAAACTCGTTTCCCCTCCTTCATCATATGCCTACAGTACATCAGTAAGGGAAAACCTGCAGATGTGCGACTTACATGCTTTATGAACGTACTAGTGGAAAATTTACTGTCAATTAAGCGATGGAGGTCGCAGAATGATATTGGATGCTTGTTAATGTCTAGACAATAAATTCAGCGAATACAGCACTCATGCTCGCTGTATGCTCACACAAATATTGATGAATCTATAATATTATGATGAATATCAAAAATTGTCATGTAAACTGGTGATCTCACTTTCGAACGTGCTCCAACAAGTGATATAAATCCTTCCACTTTCAGATCACCCGATGTAGCATTGACTTCCTCAACATGCTATGCCAACCGATTATAAGTGATTGACGCTGGCTGGATTCAAAACTACTTTCTCACCTCGGTCAGGGCGCGACCATACATGTGTCGAAAGGCAGCCAAAATCGAACGGGTCTGTCAGCAATCATAGCAAGCGTTCAACAGAATGCCATATATTTTAAGAGATGATTCACGCACTTTCGGAACCCGAAGAACGCGCCCCCTACTCGAGTCATTTTCTCTTGATTTATTATCATCTTGGAGGGTAAATGATACGTTTGGAAACATGACAGCATATGCCTCAAGCTCTTGCTTGATTGTATCTATAGTTTTAGCTGGAGAGGGATGGGATTGACGACGGATAGGAAGCTGCGTGTATCATAAGAGCGAATTCCGTGCATAACAATATATGAATGGTTTAGCTCACATTAAAGAAGGCATCCCTAATGCACACGACAGTCCCTGCTGACTCTCTACGCCACCGGATCGATGGACCTGAGTACAACGACTTTCCGCCCTACGATACCTATTGAGCAATATTCGCACAAGAGGTGCTCTTACGAACCTTGAGGATGACAGCCCAGCTTTCCTGCGACATAGATGTCCGTGACGAGATTTCCAAGCAGCATAACTCAGCCATGGATGATAGAGCTAAGAAATGCATCATCAGCTATTGAAACGAGGAATGAAACAGCACAAGACCTTCTCCGCGAAAGCCAAATGTCGAAACAGACTCTAGAGATGCTGGGGTATATGCTTTAGAGGTATCTGCGATTCCCAGATGAACAATGCGTCTGGGACGTCATTTTATGAGTACAACTCACTGTATCTTCCTTCCTCGGACCCTTTTCCAATCATGGTTAAACCACCTTTATTGATACCAGCACCATCGTCTCGCACCCAACATCCCCATTCTTCGCAGTTAACGCCGATATCCACCTGAGATGCCCCGGCATCGAGGGAGTTCTGTAGCAGCTCTGAAACTACTTGTGGCAGGGATGTAAGCAGTTGCGCGGAACGTAGTTTTGCGCGGGTCTCCACAGAGAGTTGATTCATAGCTTCAGACGACATGAGCATGCCAGTGAGCTAGAAAGGAAGCGACGATCCAAGAAAACAACCCCATGAAGGAATAGTGGAATGACGCTTAAGGACTAAATAACGTCAGTCGCGCAGTCACGTGCACGCGAGTACTTAATTTTATCCGACACCATATATCTCTCTTTCTGCGACCCGGAGCACTACAAGGATAATATTGTCCTCGTGCACTGACGATGGCGAGCGGAAGTTTTTCACTATTTAATGATCACTGCCCGTATCCAATGCAGATGCTAGAAACGATGTACCCACTTTCCAGCCTTTATTGAACTCTACTTAGGAAATGACCGTTCCCGTCGCCGAAAGGATAGGCATCGAGATCTCTCACAACGTTACTTCATATCACTACATGACGCTAACACTGAAAGTTCACAAGGCTGTTTGCTATCAAGGGTCTCTCCAAGCCGAGAATACACGCTATGTACTCCCACAGCGAAGTTAACCACGGCAAAGAAAACATCGCGAACCTGATGCCACAACTTGAATTCCTTCGATGATATAGCACCCTACAAGTAGTGGATACGTTCACATCCTGAACACACCAAATCCTTGGCCATTGCCATCCCATGTAGTTGAGCCAACTGTTCTCTTCCCACGTAATGTAGGGCGCTCTCTTGCTGCTAGTGCGAGCCCAAGACCAACAACATCTCGTGTGTCCGTGGGCTTGATAATCCCGTCGTCCCATAGTCGAGCGGTGGAATAGAGCGCTGTTGACTGCGCTTCGATGTCTGCTTTCAGTGTTGAGTGCTGACTTGGGTCTCTGCAAAACGTTGCTCAGTTCATAGAAGGATGCCCGTGCTACGGAACTAACTTGGAGACCGTTGTCATAACTTGCGACAGCTGACCGGAACCCATGACCGATACTTTCGCATTCTGTACAGAAACATTAGCTGTTATCACAAGAAATTTGTTTTCGAAGACGTCGCTAAACTTACCGGCCACATCCATAAGAACCGGGGTGAGTACTGTATTACAACATAGCCATAAACCAACCTTAAGCTTATCCAAAATGGAGGTTAGGCCACTTACAGCACGCCCTGCCATTCCTAAAAAGGTCGATCGTCAATCGTAGAGAAGATCCTCGATTAAGGGTAATGCATTACCATAATTACCCGCTCCAAAACTTCCTCCGACGATGACGGTCAACTTCGGAACATCAGCACATGCAACAGCTCGAACCATCTTTGCGCCATCTTTAGCGATACCTCCTCTCTCAGCTTTCGAGCCGACCATGTAGCCTAGATAGGAAAGGTCAGATGATTTAGCAAATGAGGCCGCCGCAGCACCACTCGCCAGTGACGTTGACCAAGAACAAAAGTGGAATTTGACGTTGCGAGCAGAGTTGAATGAAGTGTGTGGCTTTTAAAGCCGATGGCGAGAAGAGAATGCCGTTATTGGCAACAATGCCAACTTCGTACCCATGTACATGAGCAAAGCCCTAAGCAGAGCTATCTGTAAGGGACAGTGGGTGATGATAAGGAAAAGTAATACCGTAACCATCGTCGGACCATATTCCTTCTTGAATTCTCTGAAACGGCTGCCATCTACTATCCGAGCAATGACATCCCGGATATCGAAAGCCTGACGCAAATCAGTGCCAACAATGCCGTGAAGATCCGAAGCGGGATACAAAGGGTCCTCTGGCACTGCTGAAGGCTAAACATGTCCTGTCAATGAAAAGAAGAGTTAATGAGTCTATACGCCATAACGCACGGCAGTTGATCTCCACCCTCCAACACCGAGGTCGCCGACGATACCTCTTGCGATCGCAATTGCATGTTCGTCGTCTCGCGCGAGGTGATCTGTCACACCGCTTTCACTTGAGTGCATCTGCCCACCGCCGAGAGTCTCCTCATCGACTTCTTCGCCTGTGGCAGCTTTCACCAGTGGTGGTCCTGCTAGGAAGATACGCCCCTGCTCCGCCACAATAATATTCTCGTCGGCCATTGCGGGAACATATGCTCCACCTGGACCGGTAGTGAGATAAAACACTGTATTTTTGGGTGGTTTACGCACCGGCGACAGAAATGCCGTGCACGAGTGCAATCTGCGGGAAACCCAAAGCAGACATTTGAGCCTAAGAAGAAGGTGAACATGATATGGCGTGGGCACGCGTGGTTTCAATACCATGTTATAGAATATACGACCAAAGTGCTCTTTATCAGGGAACACCTAGAAGTGTCGGTCAAATCTCTGTGGATGCGTTTTCAGAGTCTTACATTGGCTTGGTGAGGTAGTGCTGCACCCCCTGATTCAACTGTCTCGAAAATATTACCCTTGGGAAAGAACGTGGCTGAGCCATTAAGGACATACCGACGTAGACACATGGAAGTCCATGCTCCCGCGCGATCTCCTGCGCTCGTAAATGCTTCTTGACCTAGAGAACAATGAACATTTACATGCAGCTTATTGCCACATCGCGCTCACAGTCAGAGGATAGTATGACCCTCCTTTGACTGTCGCATCATTCACAACGACCATACACTCCCGCCCCGATATCCTACCGATACCAGTGATCATTCCAGCACCGGGAATATGCTCCCCCGGGTAAACCTCATGCGCCGCTAGTGGTGAGAGCTCCAAGAACGGGGTATGTGGGTCCAATAGCAACGACAGACTAACGGGATATGTTCAGCAACAATTGCTGAAAGTCTCAAAGCCCCCGAAGTGCAATAAAGTGAGCTCACTGACCGTTCCCTCGGTAGTTTCTTGCCCCTGTTCCGCATACGTTCTGCAGCCTTCGGACCTCCACCCTGTCTTGCACGCTCCAAATTAGCCTCCAAATCTGCAACCAGTAAGTCCATGGCATCTGCTTTCTCGCGAAATTCGGGCGAGCCAGGTGAGACCAGTGAAGGGATTACCGAAGCATGATACCTCCGGCAAGTTCGTGCAGACACGAGCGTTGACCTTACTGCACGCTGGAGGACAGTTCGCATGATGAGAACCCGATTCAACCTTGTGAGATAGTGTTCAAGACGAGAAACAATTACAGAGATTTACGCTAAGGCTCGTAGCTTGCGTTTCACAGAGAGCGGCCGGAACTAGTAAGGCGCCTTGTTAACCGAAGGCCCACGGTGTAAATATATGCTGACGTCGATCACAATGCATAAGGCCTAGTCGCTTCAAATGCAAAGATGGTATCCTTCCAATGGTAATCTATACGGTAAATATGCACTACTAAACCCATGCGACTAAAAATCTTTCCATTCATCCCAATTGTCGTCCTTAGCTTTCGGAGCTGATACGGTCGTCTTCGATGTACCTAGTGCGGGTTGAACAGACGACTGAGGCGTGCTGGTATGAGCATCGGAATACTCGCTGAAAAAATCATCTTCATCATCGCGATACAGAGCCGATGTCTCCCCTTCATTATGCATGGACAGAGTTCCATACCCAGAAGCCTGTGGCCCTGATCCAAGCTTGTCTTTCACGGTCCCAACAACACCTCCGACCTGATCAGCTACATCAACGCCAAGCTGAGTTTTGGACCATTCGTTTGCCGAACGGCCTGCAAGCTGTGCCCGGCGTTGAGCCTCAGACATGTACCCACGAACAGTGGCATGCAGGTTTGGATCCAAAGCGCGCTCCACTCCAGGCTGAATGACACTTTCACTCACGACACGTGATGCACCAGCGACGGCGGCAGAGAATAGAGACCAGCCTTTGCTTAGGGCTGCTCCCGGATTTTCCTGGAAATCTTGAAGGGAGGGGGCTGAGGTGGACGAAAGACCGAACGACGGATGTTGAGAAGTTGGAGGTGAGGATGGCGTGTTTCCAAATCCTTGATAACGGCCGCCCTGTGAGGGGGGTAAATCTACAGGGCGAGCGGCATTTGCTTGGCCGAGGGATGCAAAAAATGTTTCGTTTGCAGATTTTTGATCGATCGTGGACAAACTTGGAGAGGGTTGTGGAGAAGATCCCGGAGATGAAGCAAAGTTACGTGCCAAGGCACGCGACTTGCGCAATCCTTGTGCCGATGATGGACGTCCTGGAGAATTGGACTGACTCGCAGGGCTGGATGGATCTGCTGGCGGAGGAGATGAAGACCATGGTTTTTCGGCTAGGTCGGCATCCAACTGGAGAAATTTGAGTCAGGGTTTGAAATGCGACACCCGGCGTACCTTTTGGCGATACTGGGAGGCTGCCCAACAATGATAGGTGTCGTAAGGACTCATACCTTGCTTATATCCGCCTTGATCAAGGGGTGTATATGATTCGATGAATTGTCTGAAAGGAGCATTCCCGCCGAGCTGGTGGCTATGTAGTGAGGACTGTGAACTCAAAAGACGCAAATGCAATTACCCACCTGCATACGCTTGATCTGATCGGCTTGCCAAGTGTCCATTGAAATTGATCTCACGAAGCTATTGTCGCGTGAGATTCAGCGTGTGGAGAGAGGGTGGAGAATTGACCTGATGTGGACTCCAAAGCCTCTATGGACACCAGCGCATTGCAAGCAGAGAAATATTGCGAAACTAACTTTGTGGGGATGACTGAGGAGACAAGAGGAGATATAAGAGGGGTAGTTACCCGATGCCCATTGTGGGTTTGGATTGCGACAGTCGACACAAGTCTTGTTGTCGAGGTCGTCGCGTTTTGTGAGGTCTTGAAGGATCTTTTTTGTGGCTAGCTGATCCATGTCTACGTGTTGGTAGGAGTGAGCAGGGACGTGGGAATGAAATGCCAATTATAAACGCTGTGCCATGTCGACTATTAATAATACATACACCCGCCCGCGTAGATAGATCATGACAGAGTCCCGGGTTTGCATGTTACCCACGTAATTTGTAGAATTTCCCAGGGTGATGAGAGAGCTATCTGATAACTAAACTGCATGGAATCCCTTTCACATGTCCGAGTGAGTTTCGGGGCATGCAACTTGTTTTTACGTCTAGCCTGAAGTGTTTTCACGAGGTGAATTTGTGGAAAGATCGGCGTCCTAGATCGTATTCGTGAAACGTGCCTCAAGCTAAGCTAATCAAGGCAGAAACGTTAACATCCTACTCTCAGCTCGTCATTTGTCTAGAATACAAGAATTGACTTCTGTCGTCACCGGATAGTCTTCCTCCATCATCTTCCAGCGTTTATTTTCGTCGAGGCAGCAGTTGAGAACGGCAGGTGTGCTTATTATTATCGTACTACGCACACCGACAGCATGAATCACCTACTCTTCCTCGCAGGTTCCTTCAACATCATCCGCAACCTTCGCGACGTGAGAACTTATCTTATCAGATTCCCAACTCCTCAGCAACCTCTATCACCGGCAGAGTCTAAATTCTTGGCGGACCATTCAACTCTTCAACAACAACTGCCCCTTGTTCTTCCCCTGTACCGAATCCCATGATTCACAAGACAAACCACCGTCCCAACATTGACCACCAACCTCGTCAACCTTCCGATGCAGCTATCGAGCAATGGGGTCATTGGCTAGGACGAAAGTCTGTAAATCAAACTCGTCCGTATCCCTCCCTAACCTTCACCACCGAATAGATATTACTCCCTCGAAGTCGTACAACATCCTTTACGCGCTCGTATGTGCGGTTTTGGTGATAAAGTGCGCGAGCGCAGCGCCTTTTTCTAACTACATCGTAACATTTATTACCAGGATCGCCGCCCTCTAGCACCTGCAGCAGTTGCCAAGATGGTTGTCAGGAAAGAAGATAGCACCATCGTAGATGTAGAGTGAGCAAATTTATCTTCCCGCCATTATGTTCTCCTCATTCTCTTTCTCCTTCAAAGGGAGATTGACTGCTCTTTTTTCCTTGTAACCGTCGACCTTTGGTCAGCCGACGGCAAACGGGAAATGAATCTCGTCCTACATCCATCCTCATCTTCTGACCGTTATGTAACAACGAACGTTCAAAAATCCAGGAAGCCTCGGAGTACTAATCCTCCATCATCTCCCAATAATGAACAACATAGCCCTGCATCATCTCACTCCACCCCAAATTCAGTTCACCAACAACCACGCCTACCAGTGGCATGTCACCTCATATCTGTCACCCATTTTGTCACACTGACTTTGTGCGTCAATACAGTCCACCATGACCCCGATGGTGCCCACTCCGCCTTCAGCATACGCTAATCAAAGTTACTCTTATCCCCACCAAGCACAGATACCAGACAACATCAGTTACGATGACCAAGATTCCTACGGCTCACCATCCGATTCCAATAGTGCATGGGGATATACCCCATCGGGACCTCCGATTGATCGCGCGCATGGTTTCCATAATCAGCCTCATCCATCACTGTCCTCGTATAACCGCAACGGCATACGCAACGGGATGCCCGCGGCTGCACCAGGCGAACCTTGGCAAGGTCACCAATCCTCATATCGTACTGACCCCGATACAACAAATTATCGCCATTGGCCTGCCGCGGACCCATCTTATCCGGTACTGACGAGCACGTATGCTGCTCATGAAGTGGACCCATCGATAAGACATTCTGAACCTACAACTCAGCAATCTGAAGCCAGCACATGGCCCCAACAACAAGTCGCTGGCGAATCATCGCCCCGATACGCTCAGGAGCCTTTTCAAGGTGCCGGCAGTAGCTACGATCATCCCCAGGTTTACGGCGCGCCAACGCAAACACCTTATTATCAGAGCAGTTATGCTCAGAGCTCCTCGTCGTCTCCGCCAGCCAGCCATCACCCGCTACCCCGACATTCATATACACGCACTTTAGTGGGCCCGCTTTCGTCCAACGCATGTCGATTGCTTGATGAGCACCGGAAGCCAGGAATATTTTTCCTCTTTCAAGATTTGTCGGTTCGGACGGAAGGTATGTTTTCATTACCGCTCAGGGCGCCCCTTCTATCTAACACCGTTGGTACGTCTTAGGTACATTCCGCCTGCGTTTACGTCTAATGAACGTCGGGGAGTAAGAATGGTCTATTGTACTAAAGATAGCAGATGGGTTGACGTGGAATCCATTTACAGACCGCCAGCACCAGAACCGGGCTCAATGCGAGTTCATACCAATATGTCTCCAGTCCTTGCACAAACATTCACCGAACCATTTGTCGTTTTCTCAGCCAAGCGCTTCCCAGGGGTGCCCGGTATGTTATAATCACCGGCCTACTTTATACAGATATGATTATAACCTCCTAATATGCAACAGATACGACGGCGCTGTCAATCGCTTTTGGCAATCAAGGTCAGAAGTTACCGTTGGTAAGATCCTTCCATTCCCCGTCTTGACCGGATACTGATTACTCGCTATCACCGTAGCGAAATCGCCACGGTACTAGCAAGCATGGGCGTCGACGACGAGATGGTGATTCTGAAGTGTCCGATGAGTCGGACGATACTTAATGGGACTCACGTAACACATGAACTTTTGATGACTGTCGCGTTCGGAGAATGTAATCACCACCGCATCACTAGTGCCTCATCTACCCGCAATGTATTCAGCATTCCATTTATCCTTAACTCATCTACTACTACCACCCATCGTCCCTCTTCGTCAACGATGATTTGCGTGTGCTCCAACGCTCGCGAAGTTGGATAGTTTGGATCGTGTCAGGATAGTTGAGGTATATGCGCTCAAGCATTTCACGTGCGAGAGTTTCACGAGTGAAGACGTCGTCAGATTTGGGGTTTGGTGCCTGTGGCGTGGAGCTATCGCCTCCCACCGGCTGGACAGTCATTCCAGACCTTAAGTGCCGTAGGACTCTTGACAACAAGTCTAGCACAGCACGATGGGGGCGCCACACGTCCCAGGAAGGGGATATCTGGTGCAATATGTGTAAAGGATGAGCAAAATCGTCCGAGGCTGGATCGGTGTCCAGCATATCGCCGGATCTTTTGGAAGCAACTTTCGATTGATAAGCTCGGCGCTCGCTCCGATGCATCGGAGCCTGGGAAGCCGGTTTGCTAACGTCTGCAGGATCGATATCAAACGTAAGAGGCGAATCAGGAGATACGTCTCTATCACGAAGCACAGCCTCGCTCTGGCGCTGATAGGGTAGTAACACTCGCTCGATGATTTCGAAGGCTCGCTCTGGTTCGCCAGCGCGAACCAGAGTAACTGCCAAGTGATTCCAGTTGTGCGAATCGAAGCTGAAACCATGAGATCTTGCTTTTCCCCACATCTCGGCAATCGCGAAGTGTTCCCCGGCGGCAGAAAGTGCATCAATATAGATGGACAGGGGTATGCAGAGAAGATTCCCCTGCCGTTTCATAGGATCAGAGGCATTCTCATCCTCTCCCTCGAAAAGAGAATCCGTCTTCGAAAAGCGTAACGTGAGCTGCCATATTTGGGGCCAAAGCCCATGGACAGCTTCAATGTCACCCGAGCGACGGTAAGCATCGAGGAGCACTGTCAAGCTGCTCAATGAAGGCTCTCCACCGGCATCCAACATAGACTGGAATATCCTCTCCACCTCCTCCGGCTTATCGATCTTCGTATATGCAAGCATGAGCGGACCGTAGACGTGCTCCAGCGCAGCTGCACGAGTCTGTGGGGGCACCCACAGCCGCTCCGAAGACTCACCAGCCATGATCGTCTTCAAGAAACTCTCGGCAATCTGCATGCTTTCTTCGGTCTTCTCGTTACCATAAGTGCGGAGGATGTGATGAAAGGTGGCGGATGTAGGCTGAATGCCTCGCTCACACATGTCGTCATAAACAGCCTTCGCACTGTGCTTGTCGCCCAGCCGTAAATGACCAGCCATGATGATTGTCAGCACGAAGGCATCCACGCGGTCAGATGTGTGCCAGTCTTTTGCAACTGCCTCCATTTCGGCAAAAACCTTGTTGGCAATATTCATGTATCCTGCATCGCAAGCGGACTGGATGACGAGCGTATACATCCGACCATTCGGCTGCACGCCCAGAGCCTCGAGCTTGCGGAAGATGCTTGAGACGACGTGAAATGGGGCACCAATAAGGACGTAAGCCTTCAACAGAGTATTGTAGACTTCCACAGACAACCGAAGGCGAGGCGATCGAGAGGACTTGAGGTAGTCGAAGACGCGCACTACTCCCGCCCAAGATCCAGCTTCCACGTGAGCGTTCATGAGGGAATTCACCATCTTACGATCAGGGGATATCCCTTCACGTAACGCGCGTTTGTATATGGCTTCAGCAGATACCGGGTCCCTCCTATGTGCGAGAAGGGATATGACGGTCGTGTACAAAACACGAGTGGGCATGATCTTGGCGGCGCGCATCTGGTCCAAAACGGCGGACACCGATTCCACTTCTCCACGCATAGCGAAGCTTTTAAGGATGATGCTATAGACGTAGATATCCGGGACCTGTCCAGCTTTCGACATAGCCTGAAGCCAAAAATTGAGGCCGTCGTAATCTGCACGCTCTGCGTGTGCATATACCACGATGGTGTAGTGCACGATTGAAGGTTTTGATGCGCGTGGTAATTTCTCCGGATCAGGGAAGAACTTGTGAAATAGTTCGACGACTTTGCCCACTCGTCCGGCGACTGCATATGCATGCATGAGCGTGGCTTTATCATGCGATGTAACCCACTGCGCGTGGCAGAGTTGCGTGTAGTATTCCTCAGCGCGGAAAAAATCGCCCTGGTGTGCCGCAAGGAACATTCCAGTGGAAATGAAAAATTTATGCCGGGTATCTGTCGTGTTCGATATGGCTCTGTAGAGTTCGTTGGCGCGAATGAAGGAGTCGGCACGGACAAGTGTACGGACTACTTGTAACTGCAGATCAATTTGAATTGGTAGTTGCTGCGCTCGCATTTCTTTCAGCAACAAATACGCATCCTCTGCCAGAGCTTCCCAGCAACAGACGTCCAGCAACAGGATTGCCATACGCTGCCGCGTCCCCCTATCCCAGTTTTGCCGCTGTGATAACAGAAATGCGGCATCCGGTATGTTGGCCAAAATAGAGTAAATTGTATCCTGGAATGACGAAGACCCCACATCGGTGTCCCAATCCTGAGAACGCAGAGAGAGAGGCAAGAGATGCACGCCAATGTGGGCCCATTCTGCAAGAACAAAATCCAGAACGTGCTTGCTATCTTGATGAAGCGCCATTAACCGTATAATGGTCCGGTAAATGTCCAACACTTCCTCTCTCCGTTTGTCATCAAGAAGGTCCGATAACTCGTGGGTGGCAATGACCGCATGGTCCAGATCTCCCAAGAACGCGCATGCTTTCGCGACGAGTTTCAACCTTATAAGGTCTTTGCTCGAATGCTTCTCAAACGTGGACTCCAGGCCTTGATTCAGTGTGGCAAGTCGTGTTCCCCACTCTTGAAAGTACGATGCACTACCATCCTCACCACTCGCCTCGATAGCAACAGAGAGCTTCTGTGCAAAGTTCAAGACGTCTAACGGTTCCAGATACTGGTGATCGTCAGAGTCGAGGAGGGCCTGGTAAGCATTCCATGCATCATCTAAGTTAAACGAGGAGTTCTCTTGTAGAAGGGACAGGAAGTGATTCAAAGGAGTTGCTATGACTTCCAGTGTTTCAGGGGCAAGTGGGGACAGCGAAGTCGCTGAGAGAGCATTTAATTGTGTGGAAGTGGAACACGACGGGAGAGACGAAGAATAACGGCGGACATTTTGAGGACTTGCTGAACGATTGGACGAAGGTGGACGACGGGACACCGCGTCACCGATCGTGAACATACGGTTTCGTCCTATGGCGCGCTTCGCGATCAGCATTAAAACTACTATGAAAAGGACAATACGCACTTGGACACCAGACGGAATGCCTCATAACGCAGCACGAATCATGGGTTCTTCCTAATAGCCATTCAGTGCACTCTGCACACTGAGCATATTCCAGATCCTGCAGTCCCACAGCTTTCTCCTTGCCTTTCCATCGCCTCGCGGTCGGGGTAAAAAAGTCGCGTGGTAGAGGAAGACGTATCGGACGACCCATGTGTTCCAAAACAGGCTTGAAAGTAGAGGCGCGTCCAGTGGGTGTACGCAGCAAAAAACTATTTGCGACAGCTGCTGCTAAAGGCTCGATCATGGGCACCCGCGCCTGGAGTGCCGTCGAGGCTTTCTTCAAACTCAAACGCGCTGCAAGTTTTTTTTTTTTGAAAAAAAATAAGTTATTCAAAGGCCCCGAATTAGACTTGAACTTGTATAACTCACGCGTAACGAAATCAACGACGCCAGTGACAGTACCGGGCACGCTAGCACTATTTGCGAAGTACCAAATGAGTAGAACCAGCTAAATTGTTTGGCTCTATTTGGCCCATTTCGACATGATTGAACTTCGATTTTGTCCTCGATGGCATACCTAGACTAGCACGGTTCAACATTTTTTCCCGGCGGCTTTCGCAACTTCTGGTTTCCTTCGCCAAACCGCCGGTCAGGTAATGAAGTTCCTATCGAGGACGTCATACATCGACCGGAAAAGCTTTCCTCGGATGCTGAGCGCTGAGCCTGACGTTGATTCGCTGACGTGTTACCGGGACCGCGATGCTCATTTCGAGCGTTTTTTCCATATTTCATTAGCCAGTGCTGCGGGACAATGAGCGACAGAGCGCATTGATATATCCTGATGATAGCACGCTTCATCCGCATCGCCGAGCCGAGGGCTAAGTTTGATCCATTCCATACTATTCCAGTAACATTTTGGTTCTCAGGGGGGTTGCCCATATCCGACCGCCTTCGCGAATCAAGCTTTGTTCGTTCTTCAGACCTTCGATAACCGTTTTTGTACCTTTTATCTCTCGCTATGGTTGGTGATGCTGCGCCCCGGGTCCCACCTCCTCATGAAATTATCATTGTTCCCTCTCCTGAGCACGAAGATCGCACTGCCCTCCTGCAGCAGTGTATCCAAGTTAGGATCGACGTTTTCGTACATGAACAAGGTTTTCCTTTGGAAGTTGAAGTCGACGAGTACGTCATTCTGTTTTCCAGAATATCTCTTGCTTTCAAACCACTTACTGTTCTGATTTGAATAATCAGACATGATCCGACAGCGACTCATTGGTTGTTGAGACTTGTCCCGTCTCTCAAGCCGATAGGGACAATCCGTGCCTACAGAGTGGATATAGTAGGCAACTCGTATTACAAACTGGGGCGCCTCGTCGTCCTGAAGGAATATCGGCATTACAAACTCGGCGGAAATCTCGTGCTCGCACTGCATGATTGGGCTAAGGATGACGCCAGAAAGTCAGGGATGGTCGACTTTGTAAAAGTCGTTTGTCACTCCCAAGGTGCCCGCGCAGACTCGGGTGGTGCTGTAGCATTTTACCGGAAGTACGACGTCATTGTTATGGGCACTGCAACTCTATATAGACTCACCGCTTGGTTCTCTTCTCTTAGGTTTCGTTATGAAGAAGAGGTAACGGTGATTTCCGCTAGACCCTAACGACCTTGCTCATCATATCCGTCTACTGATATCTGTCAGGGTGACCTATTCGATGAAGATGGTGAACCCCATCAAAAGATGGTAGTTCGATTGTCATTATCGGAGTAGTGGATTACAGAGTTCCTATACACAATTGCATGCATAAGACGCAGCAAGGTATATGACATGATATACTAGGGGAATCTACAAGTACGATGGGGGTTCCAAGGTCGTAACAAAAAGTCCAGTGTCGTAAAAAAACAGAAGATCATAATATAACACCAAGCCTCTCTGGTCGTAAGAATGAACAAAAATATGCATGTACCTGGAGAAACAAAAGTGAAGTGAAAGGGGAATGTTATCAGAAACGGGTATATCGACTGACGCCATCGTCAGCGGTCAATCCATCGCTCTCGCTTTCTGAGCTGAACGACTCTGTCTTTACACGCAGGGCGCGGAATGGACTCTCAGAGGGACTACTCTGCAAGATGCTGAAATTGATGCTCGTGCCAACATCGGTGGTGCCTTCCTCGTAGAGTCTTCGTGCAGCCTCGTACTGGAGCTTCTCTTGCTCTGCTTGCGCAAGGAAAGGCTAAAGTTTGAGATGAGCTAATCATGAAAGAAGTTCGACATAGAATTTATTGTACCTTGCGCTCGTCATCCGTCATCGATCGCCACTTGGCAGCGGCTAACACGCTCTGCTTAGTGGTCTCCTGCTCGTCACCGAAAACTTCCCTGACCAGGGCAGGCTCGGACCGTATGCGCTGCAAGAACATGAAGTAGGCGCTGAGGGGCTTCTTGGGGGCGTTTGGATCTTTAATATTGCTCCTCCTAGAACGACCTGCCTTCCGTTGGGCAGTGCGGAAGGCATTTTCCCTCTTGATGTCATCAGGCGTGAGACTCCTCATATAAGCTGCATTTTCACGCTCTCGCGCCTCCTTCAGAACCGCGGACCGTTGCTTGTAAGGCTGGAAAAATAATTCGTAAATTCATGCGAATCTGGCTGAGAAATGGAACGGACCTCTTTCTCTTCGGGAGTCAGATTAGCGTATTCTTGACCGGCTTCTTTGGCAGCCTGCGCGACGTTGAGCTTGCGTGTGTTCGTCGCTTGATGCCGCTGGATCCAATCCGTAAAGTAGAGCTGCCAAGCGCTTGGTGCTAATTTGGGCTGTTTAAGTACAGATTTGAGAGGAGCTAGAACGGATTTAGTATGAAAGTCAGAATGATGACGGCAACCACATACGTGAGTCGGCTGCTTTCTCATCCCTAGAAGGTTCCTCAGTGGAAAGCCTTTTCTTGCGTCGCACGGTTGCGTCGCGATCATCGCTAATGCTAACAGACTCGCCACGGCGGCTGCTATAGTTTCTCGTCATTGACGGCACGCCTGTCTGAAATGAAGGAGCACTAGAAGACTGGAAACCCGTGCTCGATATATCTCGTCTTGGCTGAAAGCGTTGACGCTTCGCTCCGAAAGGGATATCATATAGGGGTTGATGAAGGCGCCCTGACGACGTGGAACTTTCGTATTGCGGCGACTCCCACAACTGTGCGGCCCAAGGTGGCGGTCTCAGAGAGGTTTCGGCAGGTGAGATGGATGCCACATGGGGTCCCGGAGAACTGAGATAACCATCTGAGGCATCGGCTGGCGATAACGATCTCGGCAAAGGGTGAAGTGCCGCAAATTCGGACGGTGAAAAAGATGGATTGGGCGCGAATGTGTGATGAGGGAACGAAAAGAGGGAGGGAGATTGTGGTGATTGCGGATCTGATGTAGCACCTCGGATGGGTATGGGAGATGTAGGAGACTCGAGAGAGTGGAATTCAGGTTCGTTCAGCCAGTGTGAGAGACTGGAACCATCGAGATCAAGCATTGAGCGCATATCATCAAAGCCTCCAAAGCCTGGAGCAGAATCATAAAATGTGCTGGTGGGAGACACGTCTGGTATGTCGAAATCTGAGGCTCGCTGTGGCGAAGCTGTGTAGTCGGAAGTGGGAGGGGACAGAGGATGATGATATGCAAAGTCATTTGGGGAGTCCCACGACTGAGCCATGGAGTGGCTCAGCAGTGGGTCCTCTTCGAAATCCAAAGGACCGAAAATCATCTGATCACCGTGATCAGGAGACAAGATGTCGTATGGTGAACTGTCTAGGAAGTTTATCGATGGAGTCGCGTCTTTCATGATGGTATCAGACCGATTCGAACGAGAGCTGCGAGGGGGATAATTGGACATAGGCATGGTAGAGGGAGGGGGGATAGATGAAAGGGAAGAATAAGGCTGAAGGAATTGTTTTATAGGTGACGGAACCGCAGGAAGGCACGGCAGATGAGGAGGGGTGTCAGCGGGATTCTTGGAGGTGTACGAACGCCATCTTGGCTTGTATTTAAGAGGGGCTATCCTTAGCGGCAATCGAAACCTGAAAGTACATGCCATAATGGTTAATTTCTAAAGACCTGACTCGGGTTGAATCAGTGAATGCTCTGAATTAGCCCGTACTACTCAAAATGGGGTGTGCTTCGGGGGTCGGTGCTTAATCAGGATAGGCAAAGGGGCAACCAATAATAGTCTTGCTTACCTTCAGTAGAAGATCTTTCAGACTGTGTGATAGGGATTCTGGAGCATAACTGCCGCCACTAGATTCGGAAGTAACGACAATCCTTGCGAAATCTTAATCCAGTTCCTGTCCTAAGTCATATAGATGACTGTCAACCTATGCTATGCCAGCTGTCTTGCGCCGCTTCCGAGCTTTAGAAACAGTAAATTGCAACTAACAAATGTTTGATCTTGGCTAGTGTCAGCAATGGCGCGGCCGGCCCTAAATACGTTATATAAAGTTGGTAACTGGGGCCCGAACGTTTGGGCCCTATTGTAAACATCGCCATCCGCCACCGGGAGAACTAGTCAGCGATATAGGCATGGCGGGACCAGATCATGAGTACACACTCCAAACGCTGAAATGGGGCTAATGCTGTGTGGCGCCCCCTCTCTTGTCTGCATCGTATCTTTGCATATGATGTTCTTCCAGACTGGAACCTTTTCTAACTGCACGCATAAGATCCATATTGATTGTGACTAGTAACAAATTGGGAAGTCTACCAATCATAGAACCACAATAGATTCTGCGGAACGATATCGTGCATTGTTATAAACACTTTTACCAGCCTGAGATTTGATGCGTAATCGCGATTGGTGCATGAGATGCCGGAAGAGCGTATCGAGGAAATAATGATTGGTGACATTGTCAGACTCATAACATCGTGGACATATACCATCACTTACCTCCCAACCCTTGACGTCTTTCATAATCTCCCGCTCCCGCTGCAATGCAGCTTGCTGGCGACGATATGCATCCCGATCCCCTTCAGCTAACAGTAAAGGAACAAGGTGGATGCGGGACCAAACTTTCTCTCTTTGCAGTTCCCTGTCGGGAAAATCATTAATAAAAAAGGCCCAAATAAGTTTAGCTGGCTTTTTCTGGCACGGGCCGAAAAAAAGGGGGGTGCGGTGCTGATAAGAACAGCGGCCGGATCCTCACAAATACACGTTTTATGGCGAGCGCACCATGAGAAGACACGTTTTACAGCCTGCTGACTCGTTTTGTCGATGTTTGGTAGATAAACAACATACCTTCTCTCTAGGTTTCCCTTCCCTACACGATAGAAGCCGTACGCACACACGGCTGTCACAGCTCCCAAGATGACTAGGCCGCTGGGACCGCGGAAAGGGAGGTTGCGTTTATACTTTATGGCGTCGAAGCCCCCGGGTGGGGGCATGTCTCTGCGAAGACTATGGGTAAGCCCAGCTTGCAAAATGTGTATTACACCCACTGTCGGTACTGTATTGACACTAAATGCAAGTTAGCGCTGTGCATATTTGATAATAATTGTAAGACTTACTCTTTGTTTCTTGGAACGCGTCGTTGGACGAAGAGATGCGGTAGGCAGCGTTCGGAAGTGATCTTCCCACGTGACCCTGAAGAAACCTGCCCTGAACTATCACACTTGCATGTGCGGTGGTCTTATCAATAGCTCTCTCCTTGTTCGATGCGTACAGAATGAATCGTAGATGGGCTAGTGTTTGCTTGATCGGGAAGAAACACCTTGTGCCACGAATAAGACCCGTGTTATGTCCATCCCACTGGGTTGGGTAACGTTGAAAGTCACTGGGGTTTTGAAAATTGATTCAGCGCCTGTCCTGGTGCCTCACCTTGGAGCCGAAACCCAAGGAGTTTTCATGCTCAAACCTTGTACAGCCCTTGAAAGGGCCAGAGCCTGCGCAGACACTTACTAGAAACACTGGTACTGACTACGTATTTACAACAACATTGCCGTATCAAAAGAGCGCGCCCTGGACTGGTAAAATTAAAGCCATGCTTTGCCGATATGAAGGAACTTCGAGCTTCCAGTCAACGCCGTTGAACCAAAATGCTTTTCGATGAGTAATACCCGCCAACGCGCTTACAATTCTTGCCACCTCAGAGTCAGAGCACTGCCATAATGTCCCACATCCACTCCCCAGGCCCTACTCCTCTCCCTCATCCACAAATGCCTGCACAATCCGCTTCCGTTGCTTCTGCCAATCGTCAGAAATCCAAACCTTATGCTACAGGTATAGCAGCTGGCGTAGAAGATGAAAAGTACCAGGCAAAATACAAGGAGCTCAAGCGAAAAGTCAGAGAAATAGAAACGGTTGGCAACTACAATCCATTTATTCTCAAGTACTTACCTCTACTCATTTCTAGGACAATGATAAACTGCAATACAAGGTCCTCATGGCTAAAAAGTCAATCCAACGCATGAAACTGGAGCGAGCGTAAGTCAACTTTTTCCTTGTACATCCAACATCGAATCTCATACGAGTTGAAGTGTTCTGTATGAGCGTCTTTCTGCTGTGCCACCCTCTCCAGACCTTCACAGTCATGCACTCCCCCCGGCTCACTCTGGTCCTGGTATTCCTCCCCAGCACCCTCGTGATATTGGTGCCACAGCACACCACCAGCTTCGTGATCCTCGTGACTTCCAACCTGTAGATTTAAATGACCATAATGCTATCGAGTACATGCATAATCATAGCAGTTACCGCGTGATTCCTGGTCCAGATGGTCGACCCATTCAAACACCCGACGGGCCAATAGGACCAGGAGTCCCGCCTTCCCACGCAATCTCTGCGGTGCACATGTCGAGAGGCGGTTCCGCCTCAGGTCATGATTCCCGACAGCTTCCACCCCTCTCGCAGTTGACTCCTATACAGCATCTTGAACCGCCGAGGGCGCATGGACATTCACAGGCTCATAGTCCTCATATCCATCCTCACAGCAATGGCTCCTCCCGTTCGAGATCCTCGCCTTCCCGCTCGCGTGGACATCAAATATATTCTCAGGCACCTCCCCCGGGATATCATTCAGGGGGGATTCCCCACCCGCAACAACAATATCCCCCTGACTCGCTTATCCCTGTACAGCATGGGCACCATAGCCCGCCTCACCCGAGTGACAGGGAACGATCCAGGAGACACGAGACATTCGACCGCAGCGGCCACCATGGCGATCCTTATGCTCAATCACGACAGCATTCTTCTCCGCATTCTTCCTCGATGGTATCCCCTACTAGCGCTCGAGCATCATCGCGTCTCCACAACCATCAACGCGCCGGGCCTGGAGTAAATATTAACCACCCAGACCCCGAGTACGAGCGTGAGCTTGAGAGAGAACGCGCATGGGCTCGTCATGAGGCAGAGCGCGAATCTGCGCGAGAATACGCGCCTTCTGTCCCGATGCACGCGTCGCCTCCTTTGCACCTGAGGCCGAGACCTCCTGTAGACAGGGCAGACTACCCATATCCCCGCGAACCCATTGGACCTGGTATGCATGGTCGATCATCTCGCTCTGACACATCTGGATCTGGCTCCGGATCCGGATCCGGGAATGGTGGCGGGGATCCACTGTTGCGGCCGGAAGGTCACACCCAGTATTACGACCGAGAGCGTGGACCCTATGCACCCCGTCAACCAAATCCTCCGCGCGGTCTCAGTGAAGACCAAGATGTCATTCACGATGACGGCCGACCGTACAGCCGTGACCGAAGTGGCGGGCATTACCCGCCTCCAGAGCAGCATCGCCCCCCTATGGAGTCGTCGAGAAAGCGCTCTCGTAAGGACATGGAAATAGAAGGAGATGATGACGTCGATGATTCACCCGCAGCGGGTGGGTCACGGGGAGGAGGCGATCCACCTTCTAGGTTCACGGGGAGCAATCTCGCCGATGACCGAGGGACAAAGAGGATACACCAGGAAGTCGCTGCGCGTTCTCACGAGCGAGAGCAGGATGAGGATGGGGCTTCGGATACTTAAATGAGTGCCGTTAACTTTTTGGTGGCAGTATTGCCTTTTGGATCTTCTTGAGACTGAGTACTGGTGAGATGCTGCTTTGATGGTTTATTGCATGTATGTATGATGTAGTATTTCTGTCCACTAATCCTTGCTATATACCCTATCCGTCATGTGCTCTATGTTCATCGCTACCTGAGAATGACTCAGTTTCTCGAACGACTCCTCGTAGACGCCTAGGACTATATATGCCTGTCGTGAGAATGAACAGTCAATACTATGTAGACCGGCGGATCAAAGTGTAGATCTTTCCGTTTTGTCCACAATACAGGAAGTGCAGTCTGTTAGGGGGGTCCAAAAATATACCAAACACAAAGGGGAATA
>PVYJ01006547.1:0-17582 GCA_002995095.1 Rhizopogon sp. AM-2018a | reverse complement strand
CATCATACCATTTCTGGTGCAATGATATCATATAGAAGTAACACCGCCAATTCAATATGAATGAGGGGACTGCCAAAATTCCTTCGTCACGCTAGTCATCGGCTAAGGCACTTACCCTTATAAAGCTATTTCTGAGTCTACAGACCGACATGTCATCATTCCACTAATTATAGGTATTAGTTCTTATATAAGGTGAGTATAAGGGTTGTTAACAAAACTTATGTTTTGGTGGTAATCTCCCCTAGGCAGACCCTCAAAGACGAAGGAAGGTAGTCGTCCCTTAGTCAGGCTGGCCATAGTTGAGATTGTGAGCGTCTACAATGTATAGTCCCGACGCATCATGAGTGTATCGTTTCCGCTTGTTGAATGTGTTACTTGACTTCGAGGAATGGGATGATGCTTCATTCGTGCAGCTTTCAGCTCACGCATGTATTCCCTGAGTCTAGCCTGAGGGCCTGTGCCGACTCTTCCCACTTAAACACATGGTATGCTGTTCAAAAGCAGCAAGCAGCAAAGCGGACAGCACGCAAATCTCATTCGCAACCTTCGGAATTGCCCACTGGCAATGTTGAGACGGCATCACATTCACGGGTCAGTGCAGTGGGGAGCCCACCGTATAGCACCCTTTGCCCATAGCTGCCGGCGCTTTGTGATGTATAAACGTAGTAAGCTCTGAAGCGCACAATGATGGGCACCAGAATCCACGTTGCCAGTTAACATGGACAGACGACCCGCTCCAAAAGTGACTACGCTGCTGATGACGCGATGACGCATGATTAGTCCAGTGCCACACGAACACATTGCCTCAAACTGTCGACGAGGCACGCTGTTAGTGGCAGCCATTTAAACTGCGACGAGTTTTGCAAGAATTAAGAAGAACAACGTTACACCAACTCTATTTCACAAATGTATCACATCGTTCAAGTCCACGACGTATCTCCAAGCCACTCACATAAATTGACTTCCAAGAGGATTCTCATGCCGACGTGGCCTCAGATCTAGCAAGTGGTCTGTCATTGTTTTGGTCCATCGTGAGGCTGGGACTGTGGTATGTTTCCTCTGCTTAAAGGACGTGGTATTGTGGGGGAGGTATCAGCTTTGAATTTGAAGTCTGGATATCAGGTAGTGTTGGATCTGCGATGCAAGGTGGTTCACCACGCTAGCATGATAGCGTGAATGCCCAGGCAAGATTTGTAGAAGGCCATCATGATTATCAACATGTAGCAACCGATGAGAGGTTCCTTGATTAGCGCCGCCTCGTGGTACCCGCACGTGCCGATCCTCATAGGTATAAAACTCACCCTTGTCGCCTTGCACGAAGCAAGAGAACGAGTAGACAAAACTGTGGGTCTGGCCAACTACCTCTCCTAAATATCGCATCATCAACAGCGGTCCATACCAGATACACAAGACAACGCACTGTAATGAGTCAATTACCTGCAAATCCCACCCCGGAGGAACTGCATCACAGATAGGATCCAAAACACCGACTGCGAAGCACAAATTCGAGGGCCACGAAAGGGAGATTAGGAGTTCCGTTCACGTCGTGAGTGGTTCATGGGACGGCACGATGCACAAGTGGAACTGCGACACAGGCCGTCTTGTCGGGGAGCCATGGAAAAAGGAGGGTGGAAGAATACTGGCACTAGCGCTTTCATCTGACGGACAGACGATAGCGTGCGGGCGTGAGGATGGAGGCGTGCAGAGATGGGATACCGATGGAAACATGAAGAGCATTTGGACGGGTCATATAAACTGGGTAAGGTCGCTCTCATGGTCTCCTAGCGGAGGTCATATTGCCAGCGGTTGCTATGATGGAACAATCATCATTCGAGAAGTTGAAAGCGGAAAAGTCGAGGTTGGTCCGATCAAGACGAATCGGGGCTATGTGCGGAGTCTTGCATATTCACCTTTAGGCGACAGAATTGCATCAGCCGGAGACGCCACAATTTGCATCTGGGACAGCAACACCGGCGGGCTTCTTGTCAACCCGATCGAAGACCTGGAATATCCTGTGGAATCGGTTGTGTGGTCATTGGACGGCAGCAAACTCTACGCAGCCTGCCACAGATTGGCACGTGTGTTCGACAGTGTCTCAGGCAGACTACTCCATCGCTTAGAACATGACAATTTCACATATTCTGTCGCACTTTCACCCAAACATAATGTACTGGCGTGTGTGGGAATTCGAGGTGTTGCACAGCTATGGGACACAGAGTCCCATAAACCCCTGGGCTAGCCATTTCCCCGGAAGGATCACGAGCTACTTCACTGCGTGTCATTCTCTCCAGATGGGCAGTACCTGGCATATGGCGGAGATGACAACAAAATCACACTGTAGATGGTCCAAGACATCGCTCCTCAGCTTACTGTACGTGCTTTCATGAGCAAAATTCAAGATATCATCTTGCTCGCATACAGAGAATGAATGGCAGCCGATCTGCTACTCACCTTTCTTGGTCTTGCGGCGTAGACAGTTATGGGTTGTGGACCTGTGTGCTGAGGGAAGAAACTGCGTTTGGATCGTGGTTGTAGTGGAATGGACTCATTTGCAGGTTAGCAGTGTCGAGACGGAATCAGGTTGTTCCACACATGGCGGATCGAGGACAGGTGGGAATGTTGGGCAAGATGAGAGGGATCGTGTACTGCAGAAGGACGAGATGACTACAAGAACATATTGTCAGTGCTGGTGCGCTGCGCACGACTAATACACCTGCCTGTCCGGACATCACTTGCAATGATGTATGCGTGTGTGCAGGACCGACATCCGAAGACGGACCTGCTTGGGGCATGCTATTTACATATTTCTCATCAGGCGGTGAGGTATTTGTGCCAGCATGAAGTTCTTCTCGTTGTTTGCCTTTGACGGTGCAGGGCGTAATATTGGCGGAACACTGACGGCACATTATATTGAGGTCATAGTGCAGGACAGCCAAGGCAGGACTTACTGGAGTTAGGTCAACATCTTTGCCACGTTCTTTTCCTCCTCCGACCTTTTCCTCTGGCTTGCGCTCGGTCTGTTTGTTGTTTGCCGGTGCATGAACACGGAAGGGGCGCCCCAGCTGTTCTCGCAATCCCATGAACCGGTTTACTGCTGGGCGGAGTGCAGAAAGGTTGGAGAAGATGTCCTGCAAGTGGCATCTTCGGGAGGGATCAGATGGTGCGGGAGGAAGCAGGACTGCGAAGACTACGAGTTGGGTGTGTCAGCTAGCGCACTTGGCATAGTAGAACACACAAGTCTTACAGCGAAAAAGTTGTTATATGGATCATCGCACTCTTGCTCCATAATGTCATCGCACCCTTGCTCCATAATGTTATCGTCTCCAGGACGCGCAAAATGGTTCGTAGCATTGACCTACCCATAACCGCATTTCTAGTTTTATTGGACGGCCCCTCGCAAGCCTGTCAATCAACGCGAAGAGGAAGGCAACGGGGACGGAGACGGAGACGCTAATGCTCAGACTGTTCGACCAACCTCAACAGCAGTTCAGGCATCAACAACAACAATTCAGCCATCTACAACAGGCCCGTACAGGCTACAGCGCCCTCAGACGCAGTCTGTTACTCAATTTCCTCCAGAGGAATATGAATTTCGAAATATCTGGGAGAATTTTTGGATGGCGCTCTTGTGTTTCCGTCGTCTAGTTGCTTCTGCAGCCATGCCTACTGCTTCGTGATATCAAATTAAAATCATGTTAAGGTTATGGCGATGAGGAAGGGAGGAGCGGAAGCTAGAGTTGCTAAACGCGTGAATTAAATTTCAGTCTCTAGTCAGTAAGGACAGGACTGAGATGTTCGTGGTTCGACGATCTGCTTTATATAACGAAGTAAAATGGAACATATCGTAAGAGTTAACATATTTGGTCCAGTGTAAAATTTGACGGTGCGGGATTTGCCGAACCGAAGGTTGCGCTCGACCCTTACTATGTTATATAATATGTTATCAATACTCAACAAATCACTGTTCTTTTCGTCCTAGTCCAACTTCAAGAACTGCAGAAAAATCGCCAATAACCAGGGAGTAGGTGTGCGATGGTAAACCAGAGCTAAAGTCATGAATAAGCAGGTAGAATCGTCGAACTCTGCAAGGAGATCACTCACACTGTACAATTTGCACGATCGTTTATTAGAACTGGCGGTTCTGTAGACCCCGAATCTGGCGCCGACAATCATTCCGTACATTGTAAACGCGGCCGAACAGATATAGTCCACCTTCCAGAGTCTGCTGAGGTAGAATGACCAAAGGGGGATACTAATCACCATTGACATCCGTGCAAAAGTAGGGAACAGAGTGACGAGCGTGCGTCTTCCTGTAGAACGGTCTCCTTCCTCATCTTTGAAGTCTTGTGCATGGACCGTCGTTGCAAATACTGCACAGTTGAAAGTAATCGCACGCACACCGATGTTATCAATGCGTGTGCTGGGCCCTGTTACCGGGGTAAGAGCCTCAGTCAACGAGCTCCGCAGCCTTCTGTGTAGCCAACCTACGTACCTGCGACGATTATTGCGCCTACTTCCATGCACATATATCCGGCGGCCGTCAATACGTTCTTCGAAAGCCAATCCTTGTCTCCGCCAAAATGGTTATACCAGATGCTGAAGGCTTCTGCACAGGTACTGGAGGCCACAGCCAATCTACCATACTTCGCAGAAAACACCAGACTGACGGGAACGAGTAGCCAGCGTACATACGCAGCATTCCGGGCAGTTATACGTCCAGCAGGAAGAGGGCGATCAGGTTTGTTTATCTTGTCTTCTTCTGGATCTTGAATCTGATTAGATATGGCATGTTTCAGGATGTGCATCCATATCCAAATTATGGTTTCTGCAATGCGGGCGAGGTGGGGATGGGGAGCAACCGACAACACGAACAAAGTCTAATGATTAATCCATAAGATTACGGGAAAGGGCATACAACCGACATACGGGTACGCACGAGAGGTATGAGACCGGTCAAGATGTCCGACTTTGTGAATAAAAATAATGTCATGATATGCCTGCTGATACTGTGACCGCTATCTATGGCTTGGGACAGCATGATCTAAGTGCTTCAAGTCGCTCATTTTTGAGCTAGGAGCCCGCATTTAAATACAACCAGGTGCAATTAGCGAAAGGCCGTGAATCTCTGTGAACGAACACATATTATTGAGAGACTCCGCTAACCAATTGGTGTGGGAACTTCACTGATCCGAATGGGCGGACAAATGACTTGTACCGACGGTAGAAGGTGAACTTCATGAGTTCACCTTCCAGGAACCAGTATTACTCGGAGGGTCCACCTTCTCTGAGAAGTTCAACATATTTCTTTCCTTCGGCGTTTCCGCATCAGCAACTGGATGAATCAGGATGACATCCCAGGCCCATCTGAATGTTGAAACCATCATTGAACCATCGTTCTACGATCCCTTGATTTCACCGATTTTCGTAAAAGCTTACGGTGTTGACTTCAATCTGAGTTTTTCCACCAATCGCGTGTCACCATCGCTGGAGCCGTAAATGTTCGTAACGCGCTTAGGGCCTGGACAGCACAGGTTATTTCTCAGATTGTGCGTTTCAAAGGTATGGGCTGTAATTGGAACTCAGAACGGAATCACAGATCTGCTAAGAATTCAATAACTTCACACGACATGGCACCCTCTGAAGATATCAGAACCAAGTTCGGCCGAATTCTCGTTGTGGGGCGAGCAAATGCGGGCAAGACCACCCTTCTTCAGAGAGTCTGCAACGCCACAGAAAAACCCGAGATCTTCAATCACGAGGGGAAGAAGGTAAATCCCGCCTTTTGTGCTACATCAGACTCACCTATGGCAGATCAATCATGATCAGATCGATGCCGCCGTCGTGCAATCATCGACATCCGTCAATGTACGTACGCAAGTTTTCGAGAGATTGATCTGACAACTCTTGATTTCACTAGCGCGGATACCATGACATTGAGAATGAACTAGGCTGGAAAGCCCTTGATAAACATACGTGACTTGTTTGCCAAGCTTTGCAATTATTGCAACATTGACGTTGTAGACCGATGCTACGCGACGTCCAGCCCAGCCCAGGGGTGCCCGTCGACTGCCACGAAGCTTTTTTGACGTTGCGCCAGACGGTGCTCATGTGCGTCGTTAAGATCCAGTTAGTCAGACCTTATTCAGCCATTCATGCTCTTAGTCCTCTTCGATGCCCGTTAGTACTCATTCTTGTTCCTCAGCACCTCGCCGCTATGCTCCCGTGCCCTCACAGCTTTACACCCACATACCTCCTCAATCTCATTTCCTTTTTATTCCGTCGCTCTCAATCCCAGACCCAAGAATCAGTGAAAGTATAACCTGAGCAATCCCAAGAGCAAAATATCTCTTTCCATCATGGTCATTGTGCTGTCAAAGTTGCGGTAGTACGGGACAAACAGGTGGGTCTGACTTGGGATTTTCATTCAATCGCCAAAGTCCAATGTTTTCTGTGTTTTCTGTGCAGACATTGTTTGTTGCTCGGCGGCCAGAACATGTCAGCGACCTTGCAAAATGTATCAAGCCTACATGGTGGACTCGTCGCATCTTCTTCATCTGCTGTGTATCCATTCCTGAAGAGACCGTTGACAGTGCGCACGACACCAGTGGTCAGAGTGCAGCGGACGAGCAACTGTTTTCATCATCAAATTCTGTTGTATCATTAATTTCGTTGACGACGCTTTCTTTTCGCTGCCACATCAACACCGTTAATGCATCGTGTCGCGCGTTGGAAGTTCACCTAGCTTACATGATCCGCCGTCAACGCTTGGGTAACGGGGGTAACTTGGCCAATTTGCATAATGTGTCGTTTCTTTCCTAAAGCTAATAACGCAACAATGTATAGTAGTAGGCACCTTGATAGCATCGTTAGCTCTTTCCTCGCACCCGACTTAACATGGCCTTCGCAATACGCTCAGGAACGTGAGTAAGTAACGAGATGTCAAAGTTACTTCAGGTGATGCGATTCGACTACATGAGCACCAGTTGATCGTACATATATTTCTTACATCCTTTGGCTTTCAGCATTTAACCGTTATGAGTGCAGATATGAAAATTCTGATCGGGGGTAGAAAAGGATGTAGAGTCACGTGAGTGGGAGGAGTTGAAGATCGCAGACGAGCAAATGGACAAGCAAGCCATCGGCGTGCTCCATAAGAAATGCCACAGCGAGCTTGGTCGCCCATCGTGTCAGATCCTGGCTGTCAGATAGGAGATAGTGTCTGCAGGGTAAGCGCTGGATCCAAGATGTAAACTATAAAATGCAGCAGCAGGACCCGGCTGGAGCAGGTTTAGTTAGTCGATGCGGGGTATGTAGCGGCGCAGTACGTGCGAGAGCTTGTATACGTCGTGGACCCATATGGCAAGTACCCGCCATGATAGGAGCTGCAGCGCCTGACAGTGCTAACACGATGCTCGCAATACCTCCCACAGTCGACAGCCCGACAGCCCTAGTGACAGTTCATCAAATGAAAATCATCATGAAAAACACCATCGTACATGTTCCTATTAGGATTAACGATCGATCCAACGTCCAGCTTATCGACCAAGTTCACCACCAACGTCTTGAACTGGTTGCTCTCTGAATACTGCGCCAAAAAACACATCAGCATAAAAACAAAACAATGAAAGATCAATATTACATGATGCGTATCAGGAAAGTTGTACACACGAACGATGTCAGTGTGCAGACACGCCTGCACCGTCCGTGGGAACGCGAATCGAGTTGAAGTTAGGCGGCGAGGTCCTCTCAAGGGCAATGCTGAATAGCTGGATAACTTCTATGCTGCCTGTCCTGACGTCGAGAGGCCGGCACTCTCTCGGAGCTGGTATATGAACTGAGTGTACGAGGGATTCCTCTACCGCAATCTTGTCCGTAGGCGCAACTGAGTTCTAACCTGTCCTTCATACTCCTTCTTACCCGCAGTTGTCGCGAGCACCTGGCCACGTGTCGCATGCACGGGGTTATCAGAGATATTGTAAAATACATCCCTATTTGAGCACAGGTCCCCGCAAAGTGGGATCGACGATACACAGGATAAAAAGTGATTTCCTACGAAACTAGACACCGGTGCAATCGAATTGTAAGGAGGGAGGTGTGTAGGCAGGGGTCCATTGCAGTGTTTCAGATTCAGAGCCGAGGTGCGCTTGGTTTGCGAGGGAGTCTGCAGTACAAGCGTATAGCCAGCCTATGGTATACGGCATTCGGTCCTTGTGGATATCAATATCAAATTACATAAATCAGTTTGGTCATCTCTGCTCCTCATATCCTTCATCAGAAACACATTGGATTATCGTGCGGACTAAACACAGCCCTAAGGAGAGGCAAGTCCTCCTCCACATCCTTTATTAAACGTAACAATCTCCCCGCTTTCGTCTCATTTGCAGTATAAAACGGTCACTTTGCAAACTTGTAAGAATGGGCATGGTGTGCTCAATCGAGATGGATGGTCTCGAATCACGCGGACTCTGTACCACGGAAGGGAGATTGCGGTGGATCTGGTCGTATTCATCTGGGAGTTGGATATTGTGCTCTGTGACGTATGTCCATCAACAACACGGTCAGTATGGCCTCAAGCAGGTACCAAACTTAAACGTATGCAATCCAATCATCACGCGATATATACCACAGCGTCTAAGATGACTGCTACGCTCTGCGGTCGGAAGGTCAAGAGGATTTTGCGTGTTATCGTATTTTTGACCAAAAAATGCATCTAGTAGACACAAAAATCTATGCAGAGAGCCTGCTGCTTGACCACTCGCCATTCGTTCTTTGGCATGAACTCTCACATCCTAGAAGCTGAAATACTCGCGTGCTTGTATCTCCCTGGTCCTCAGAGAAGCACAGCAGATTTTACAGCTATCCCACATCCTGTGCAAGGCCAGGCGCATGATAAGATTCGGCACCATCACTGCGGGGGAGGAGGAATAGAGTGGTACCAAGTCAAATGACCGACCCAATCTATGATCGACTCACGATAAGCCTTCTATGAAGGCGTGGGCCGAGATTCGGACCAAGTGCTCCGGTATAAGAACATCATGGAGTCGCGAACGAAACAGACCTTTCAATTCAACTCCTCGCAAAACGATGTCCTTTATAAATACACTCCAGCTGAACACAGGCGCATCCATTCCCCAGATCGGTCTCGGTACCTGCTCTAAGCCCGATGAAGTCGAGAATGCCGTAAGGAAAAAGTTATCGTGATATCCATGTCCAGTTGATTCATTCCTTTCCGGCGGCTCAGGTCGAGATTGCGATCCGCAATGGGTACCGTCACCTTGACCTGGCGATGATTTACGGGAACCAAGATGAGGTCGGGCGAGCGCTCAAAAAAGTCATACCCTCTGTTGTAACCCGCGAGCAACTTTTCATTACCTCGAAACTCTGGAACTGCTCGCACCAGCAAGGGCCAGCAGAGGCGGAGCTGAATGAGACACTAAAGCAGCTTGGACTCACCTATCTTGATCTATATCGTACGTGATCACAGGGCTATTCCTTGTTATCATAACATCTGAACTCGTCCATAGTCGTACACTGGCCCGCGGCATTCGAGCCTGGAGACGGCCTTCGTCCTGCGCATCCTACCAAGCAAGGAGAGATACACTTGGACCTTCAGACGTCACTTGTTGACACCTGGAAAACGATGATCAAGCTGAAAGAAACCGGCAAGGTGAGCTCATACACACCAATAGTGCGGAGTTGTTATCGACCTTTAATAGATCAAAGCTATCGGTGTTTCCAACTTCGCGATCGAGCACATTCAAGCTCTGATAGACGCAACTGGGGTCATTCCTGTGAGTATAGCAGCTTGGTTCTTTTTACGGATACTGCTTTATGCAAAAATATACCTAGGCTGTTAACCAGATCGAAGTTCACCCTCTACTTCCCCAAGATGAGCTCGTTGGATACTGCAAGCGGGTGGGCATCCACATCACCGCTTACAGTCCACTAGGCAACAACAGTGCGTGTTCCACTGATCTTCGGGTCATAACTTGGATGCAAGCGTGGTTTAATTCAATAGTACTTGGCAAGCCCATGCTCACCGAGAACGCCGCTGTCAAAGAAGTTGCGAAGAAGCTGAATGCAACCCCTGCCCAGGTTCTGGTCGCGTGGTGTGCTCACCGAGGATGCTCTGTTATCCCTAAGTCTGTGCAAGAGAGTGAGTGGGATTGGTGGGTGTGTCGGATGGGCGTAATGCTCTTGCAGGCCGGATCATTTCGAACTTCCAGCAGATTACACTGAGCGAGGAAGACTACGAGAGGGTTGCTTCGATTGGAGTGGGTAATTTCGAGCGGTGGGTTGGCAGTTTGAGCACACGTATGTTATCTTACTGACTTACTTTAGCTTCAACATCCCTTTCCGCGAGAACCCAAAGTGGGACATCAACATCTTTAACGAGGAAGTTGAGAAAGCTGCTACGTTCCAGGTTAAGATGACATAGGGTATTAAGACCTGCAGTGATAATATACAGCGTCCGGGAGATTGCAAATTGATGCATGAGATCTCGATGATATGACGATCCAAATCAACCCCGGGCCGACACACCATGAGTGAGAGGGATGTGAACGAAGGCGGCGGTCCACGATGTAAGTAAACGGGGCAGGGAGAGGTCATAGAAACTTGGCGGACATGCTGGCGTTGTGTCGAGACAAGTAAGTGTGTGATTACAGGGTGGACTGTTATCGTAGGGACAACATAGTAGCAGGAAGCTGCTGTATGATCGTCGAGCCAGCGCTACTGACCTAGTTAGTATGTATCGATCCACCGGCATAAAGCGCCGCTCCAACTATCATCGTTGTTGCTGACCCAGGTATGTCTTTCATGCATGCAAGTAGTGTTTTATGTGACAAGAAACATAGGGACGCCGGATGCCGAACCTTGATAACCTGAGCGGGGGCGGGAGTCGGAATTTAACACACATACTATGATATGCGCTTCCACATTCTTCATTCATGCACTTTTCAGCGCTCGCGGAAGAATTTCTACTTCCGATTCACGAAGTGTCTGCGGGACGTTTGGTTGTGAGGCTGCATCGTGGAGGTTGGGCGCTGGGCCTGCGCCAAAGAGTGTGTCCATCTAACAGGCAAGGACTGTAGTAGCTTAGTCATCATCTCGCCTTGCCATCTCCAATCCTCCCCGCAAACGTAACATAAAGCATAGCATGGTTGACCTTATAAACTCTCTCACCCGGCCTTCACCATCCGCTTCGATAACAAAAAAAAACAAAAAAACCTCCACGCTCCGTTTAGGCGTCATCTCCATCCACGGCCTATCCTGTGAATAATCCATCCCCATATTCATTCTCCTCCCCAGCAGCCTCTCATATTCCTTCGTCCCCATATTCCTTCCTAACCACTCACCTTCGACATCGAGCACGGGTGCGGGACAAGGAGGTCGGCGTGCAAAGAGATGTAGCATAAGCTGGATCGAGGGCTCAGCGGTTGAAGCAGGGCCGTGCATTAGGAATGGGTCCATTGTGAGGAGGTGGTCGAAGAAGAATGTTTATGCTTTGGTGGTTCATTTTCGACTTTGGGCGTGGGTGGGTTGGGGCGCTTGGTTAACGAATGAGTCTGCGGGACATGCATATAGCTAGCCTCTCCGTTCGGTTCATTTCAATATTGACATCTAAACGCTCAGCAATTAGGAGGAAGACGGATGTATGGTGGAAACGTACAAATTGTTGCCTGACTTGGCAGCTTGCTCCCCATTTCGTCCGTCAGAACTTCTAAACACATTGGGGTTATCAATGCGGAACTAAATATGATCCGGCAAGTCCTCGACCTCCTCCTATACGCGCCATCTCTCATGCTTGTTGTCAGGCAGAGTATCATTTGCAATATAAAACGGCCCGGAGGTGGACATTGCGAGCGGGTCGGAATGGGCATGTCCTCCCAATCGCACTGGACGGCCTGGAATCGCGTAGGCGACGAACCGTCGGTTGCTGGAGAATGGGTACTATTTCATCATGCTCGAGATCCGGGATGGAGGCGACTTTGCAGAATGGCTTCGTGATCGAAGCGGGTATGGTGAAAGGGTTTTTGATCTTTGATCGTCCTTCCCCTCTTTGAAACCCCAGAAAGTGTATTATTCAAAAACATAGCGATGCATGGTGATATCACCACTGAACTTGCAATTAGCAGAGGTATTTCAATATTTAGTGAACAATATATTAAGCACAATTAAAACTCCGCCTAAACAATGCAAAGTGCTTGTCCCGCTCAGTTGTACCGTTAACGCCAGCCGGCGCGACCAGAGGATGAATGTAAGCCTACTCGAAGACATCCGCGCACAGACCACTAACGCCATCCAGAATCTCCTCAGGACGCTCACAGAGAGCCAAGTCAGGCCCTCGCCTGACCTTCGACTCCTTTTAAGTGCCGTCAAGGACGCACGCGTGAGTCTCGTTATCCCATCGCGCGCCCAAAGCAGAAATAACGGTTGTAATTCACTCCAGCGTCAGAGCCTTGATGCCAAAGTTTCAGACCCCTTCTACGACTCCCTTGAAGGTCTCCTTCATGATCTACGTACAGTTACTATGGTGTGTGTGGTTGCGGAGTTCCTTTTATGCCCCACTCACATCATACACAGGATAATCATGACGCGGAAGTCTTCCTTAAGCCAGTCTCAAAGTCCGATTATCCCGACTACTACGATGGTACGTCCGTATATCTCATCTCATCGTCTCCCCTCTCACACCCGTTCAGTGATCGCAAACCCCATGGACCTCCAATCAATGCTCAAGAAGGTCAAATCGAAGCAGTACAAGTCCAAGCGCGAGTTTGCAGACGATCTAGATCTAATATGGTCTAACTGTTTCACCTACAATGCGACTGAGGTATGTATCACCGTCGTGCACACGCGTGGTGAGGCCCATTGTGCCGCGCAGGACCACCCCCTTCGTCAGTGCGCAATGCGCCTCAAGAAGAAGGCCGATCGACTACTCAAGAACATCACCGACCGCAAGGAACGCATTGACCCTTCCTTACCTCCTTCTCTATCCCTCTCCTCACGTCCCACTTCTCCCGTCCAAATGAGACCCACCGCGGTCGCACGTCCCAAGATAAACGGCGCTGGCCACGCACACAAAAGATCTCTGTCATCTTCTGCAACACAACCAAAACAGCGCATCGATCTCCCCTTCGCCGAATGCCCTGCGCTTGAGCGTACTCCCCATGGCATGGCCGCGTTCCGTATGCTTGAGTCAGAAGCTGGTCCATCCAACATTCCAAACGGATATAGTACTACCCCTGAGTACGACAGTGAAGGAGACGAGGCATTAATGGCAATAGACAATGATTCGGGGGAGAAACGCAAGTTGTGAGCTTTTCCTCTCCCAACTGCATCCACGTTTATCAATTGGCAAATACTGACTGCGGTACCTCTTCAACGTAGGAATGGTTCACAATATCGCCCTCGCAAACGCATACGCATGACCCCCACTCCTTTCGCACCCATCCCCACAACAGATGACCCGAATTCAACCTGGTGGTCCTCCGTTCAATCTGACTCACTTCTCGCCAATGGGCTTCCTGTTATCCCCCAGCCCTTCGCTGCCTCAACCCATTCCCGTTCCCCATCCGAGTCCATACCATCATCTTCATCCCAACCCGCCAAGCCTCGCAAGCGACGGAAGCTCCGTTCCCAAATGGACAAGAACAAAGATACGCCCGCGCCAAACACCCTCCTCAGCATCATGAACAGCAACATCAAGACTCTCAAACGCGTCCGGCGCACGCACGCAAAGTTTGCCGCGCTCAACTTGAACACGGAAGAGGGTGGGATGGGTGATGAGCCGCCAGATGCGGGGGAGGACGGTTTAGTAGAAGAGGTTATAGATGAGCGGCCGTGGAGAGCGAGATACGCTGGCCTTAGACAGGTGAAGGGACCGGTGGATCTAGAAGTGGGTGAGAAGAACGCGGATGAATGTCTCAAGTGGATGAACCGCAAGGTGTTAGAGCATGCGGGATTTCAAGGTGCGTTATACCACTCCCTTTTGAAGTCGTCCTTGTTCTGTGTAGTGATACCAACCCATTTTTCTGCCTCTCGAGTCTCGGTAGCTGGAGACTGATGACTGTGTACAGGGACGTCAGGAGTTGCGCTGGATGTGATTGCCGGGGTGACGTCTGAATATCTGCTCAATGTTGGTCGGTCGTTGCGATTCTTGTGCGATAAGTATGCAAAGAGCATGACATCGGAGGTGCGTCCCACCTGTTCCTACTTCTGTTAGTGTGTAATTTACCTGCGGTTCGGCACAGGAAATCATCCTGCACACACTCTTTGAAAGCGGAATCACGAAAATCCAGGATCTCGAGCGATACATCAAGGACGACGTCGTCCGCCACGGTGCTCGCCTTGTTGACCTCGAAAAGAAGCTTGTTGGAGCATATCGTGAAGCTGTTAGTCTTTTTTTCTTACCTCCTGTCCATCGTCCATCGTACTCACCATATGTGCAGACACAGGTGGAAGTTCTTGACGACGATGCACTCTTTGCTGGTGAGGATGATGAAGAGGACGAGAGCGCGTTCGTGATGGGTGGATTTTCTGACTCACTTGGTGATGACTTTCTGGGACTACGGGAACTCGGCATCGCTGCGGAATTGGGGTTATCGAGTCTCACTATCCCCAAGAAGCTGCTCAAAGGGAAGTCACGGGGAGCTGCCGCTGCGGTCCAGTGCGTCTTTTTCATCCACTCATCCTAATCAAAGCAGTTTCTAACTTTTTTTTTTCGCTGCAGAGCAAAACCAACGGAACCCCCACCTCCATACCCACCGCCACCGCCACTACTTCCTATCACGAGCAAGAACGTGGGCGATCAGATCGGATTACTTCGTCCGTACTTCCAGGAGCGGCTCGCAGCAGTCGCGCCTCCTGGTTCTCTTTCTCTCCCAACCCCGCCTTATCTCCCTGGCCCTCAATTCGGCTTACTTCCTCTCGCTGGTGCTCCGCCACTACCTACTGCATCATCAAGCTCGTTCGGTGAACCCACACGCATTATCGCACTACCCGACGATACGCCCACGCCTGCGCAAGCGAAGCTCGGTCCCCTAGGCCAGGTACTGCTCAAGACGAGCGCTGCTGCGAGCGCAGTTAAGAAGAAGAATAAGGCGAAGGAGCCGGTGTCGATGTCGATGGGCGTGGGTGCGCCGATGGGTATGGGTGCTGTGGATGGAGTACCGATGGAGCCGATGCGTGCGTTTAATGGGCTTGGGATGGAGGGAGGGAATGGGAATGGAGCAGGCGGTGGCGGAGGTGTGGCGGGAGGAGGGAAGAAGAAACCTAGTCCGCAAGGGCAAGGGAGGGCAGTGGAGCTTCCACCTGTCATTGCTGCGAGCGCGTGATGAGTCGTGCTCGATTACATACTTACATACTTACACTTACACTTATATTCGCGTGGTTTATTAGCGTTGCTAGCGCTGTCCCGTACTATGCATCTGCGGATCATACACTACAATATACCTCTGTAGCATTATTCGATCTATAGTCGTATCCCTTTTTTGTACTGGACATTGGATTTGCGAGGCGTGCACGAGTGTGGTCTTGATGCTGGTGAGAGACATTGTACGGACAACCCGCAAGAAAGTAGCCTTCCCTTGGAAACCTCATAGGTCCAGAGCGAGGGTTGCCCAGCTATCCTCACTGCAGAAATTTGATACATATAATCGATACAGCAGCCCGAATACAGTGCACCCAGAATCCAGATTCGACACTGGCCTTAACCTTAACTTGGTCATGAAGGAATGATGAACAGTCTGATATTGCGCAATTGATCAGACTGCTACGTAGCCATGCTAATCCGTATGCAAAGTAGATGACCAAAAATACACTGGTACTAACGTTATAACTCTTTTTGCTTGTGTAAACATTTGCGGTTGGCGTATTTCTGCTGATACGCCTCAATGAACTTCAATTAGCTTGTAAAGTGCGGGAATGACCAGCAGCTTCGAGTACAAGGTCACGGAAGCAAATGTGTGTGCATTTCACAGCATTGTGTCTATGTAGGATAAAGAGGCGGTCGCTACCAGTGAGCGGAAGCAAAATGGCGTCACACGGAAGCAATGTCATCAAATTTTTTCATTCTTTCCCTTCCTAATTCGGATGCAACATTGTACGATGGACCTTCTCGAGGACAACAATAGTCTCCCCTAGACAGTCGTTCCTTCTCTACTGGACAAGGAACAATGGCATTGTGGCCTAACGCGGCTTTAATCTTTCGTCACGATCCTACCGATCGGCCGTACTGGCACCAGGCATAGCTCCGCTGGAGGCGACGTATGCATCATGATCAATGGAACTTTTTAATCAACCCATCTATAAGGTGTCTCGGAAGGAAAGCCCACCTTCAAGACAACTTTGTATACTATTCGCTACTCGTCCTTCATGCAACCTATTGCTCGATTCCCGCTTGCCAATCTTTCGACGGAGCTGGTCCTCCTCATCCTGGCATTTGCTTCACGGCCAGATTTTGCACAAACACACGAGGGGAAGAACCCATACTCATCCGCTCTCGCCCTCTGTCGGGTGTCCAGAATTACCAGACGTGCTGTCCTTCCCCAACTTCTACATACAGTATTACTCTCAGAGGAAAGTAACGTCACATCTTTCGTGAATGCTCTGCGAATGCAGAAATTATACTGTCAACGAGGAAATCACCTTTGTTTTCCGTATGCAGCTCACGTACGTAGGATTTGGATCGGGCAGATTTGCGCACCTCCACCAGCACCTCCAATGCACGGCAGCTTCCCCCCCAACATACCCATTTACAACACCTCTGAGCCTGATATCGACTTCAGTATCCTAGCTCCAGTGATACTCGGTGCACAATCCCTTGCGCTCGACTTCGCGAGTTTCTTCCTTCTTTGCGGCTGCCTTGAACATGCATGGAGCACCAACCCCACACGTTCCCCACTTCCTTGGAGCACGAGGACTCTAGCACTATCGGGGGAATTTACTCGATGGCTCCCCCTCACGAGCACTACCGAAGGATCCGCTTTCCTTGCGTCCATCTCCCACCTCATCGTCCTATATCCAGTACGATTCGTACCTTACTACACGGCCTGTAGGAGATGGGATCCCTGCTTCGACGATGTGCAGTCTTCGGACTATAGTCTTCCTGAGTGGATGACGAACGTTCCATGGGCTGCTTTCAAGGGCATCCAAGCAGTCTCGCTACCCTTTCCGCCTACAATGCTCTCGTTGGACAACGAGGAGCCTGTCGACTTGCATGTCGAACTCGTAACATTGTCCGCTTCCCCGGGTCACAGTGCTAACTGGGTACCCAGAAACATAACCAGTTCTATTAAGAACGGGGAAGCGCACGTTTCACTGGTTGATGTGCGCTTTGCTTGGGAGGAGGCCTGGGCGTGCGGACTATGTAAGTGACCAATAATATTGGCAACATTATTTGATTGTTGATCTTCGATATACAGCTCCTGTGTCGATGCATAAATTACCCAGATATCCTCTGGATATCATCCGCCAGGAACCTTCAGAACACTAGTCACCATGACTTCGTCAACCCAGAATTCAATGATCAATTATATGGGGGACTAGCGGAACTCCACCTTTATTTATGTACATAAGTCACA
>PVYJ01006531.1:0-26008 GCA_002995095.1 Rhizopogon sp. AM-2018a | reverse complement strand
AAAGAATTCCAAGTTGCAAGAATACCTTGCAAGCAAGGTAATGTCCCAGCTCTTAAGTACCTATACTGCACCCGCTCACACACGGTCTGTGTAACGATCAACATGGGCAAACTTAACATTGCACATCATAAATCATATCATCCCTACCGCCGCGATAACATCGAACGTGTGCGGAGAGACGAAGAGGAAGCTGCGCACAAGGAAGCTGAGGCTGAAGGACGAATAGTGCTGGCTGATGCAGAGGCTCGGCTGGATGTCCTCCGAGAGCGTGCAGGACTTGGTAAAGGAAAAGGGAAGAAAAAGGATGATGATATGAAGCCTATAGAAGATGCCAAGGTCGCCATCGCTGCCAGCAGCTCGAATAAAGGACATATCAATCTTTTTGAGGATTTAGAGCAGGTTGGTTGGTTCTGGCCATTCTATGCGCATATACTGATATGGTGCTAGCAAGAAATGATTACTTCTATACGAGCAACGAAGAAGACCACGCCGTCAGAGACTGAGATGGGTGTACCTCTGGCTCCAAGCGCGAAAGATCTCAGACCGTGGTATAGCGAGCGTGATAAGGAAAAGGAATATCCAGAGGATGAGAAGCATGAACGCCTGAGGTATGTATTGCATATTTATCTAGCACTAAATTTACCAAGCCCTTGTTCGACGTTCCAGAAAGCGCGATATGGCTTCGAAGACTATGAATGACCCTCTCACAGCGATCACCCATCAACTTGCATCACGCTCATCATCAAGCAGTTCTTCCCCTGCCCCTCAGCGCTCCAAACATCGCCCCACACCTGGATCAAATGGCTCGATGAAACCGCCTCCCCCGCCGTCGGATGCCACATCCATGCGCCTTGCGCGTGAATCATCAGAACGCGAGCGCGCACTGGCCTTAGTACGACGCAAGCAGCGTGAAATGAGAGGCAGCGAGACGCCGAGCACTGTACACGGGGGACTAGATGAAGGGTATGGGGACGTATTTAATCGGCGTGAGGTTGAGGAAGCGCATTCGTATCGACGGCGGCGGTGGTAAGTGTATTCTCCGTCCATCAGATGTTTATTGTGTTGTGTGTTCCACATTCTCCCGCTACGACGGGACGCTGTATCAACTATTTTAGGCAGTCGCCGCACTTGAACGGGATACCTGGCCTTACATGTTGTTAAGGTTTAGCCTCCGAATATTTACTACAACATTTACACTCCTGCCACTTATATCCCATCAATGAAACTCCTATAATTTATAGTGCAACGTACATGAGGTTCAGTTGAACATCTTGAATCGGAACCGATTCTAAAGGCCTAGTAGATGGTCTGTACACCAGCCTAGGCAGACGCCAACTTTCTGAGGAGCTTTCACTCCAACGTGCGTGTGTGTTGTCTTAGCTGAAGATGTTCGACTGGCTGTCGTTGTTCTCAACGAGGACACATTCGAAGTCTTTCCCATTTGGTTTTGGCAGACGGTATGTTTTAACCATGTCCAGTCAAACAAGTCAATTTGACAAATGAAGTAGCGTCTGCCCAGGACAACATTTACTGAGTGACTCCATTCTAATCACACCCGTCCAATGGTTTATTCCATACCGGGACAAGACAACATTGGAACCATGAACTGCATGTGGTGTACATAGCGGCCTCGTAATTTCAGATTGAGCTGCAAGGCCTTATGAACAAGAAGCGAGTGTATCTCTATCGGTGCCACTCGGACCGGCTTTAAAGAATGACAGAAGGATACTTTACTTGTTCGCGAAGTGTTAACTACATAGGGCATACACTGCAATGGATGCAGTCAACCTGAAAAACGGCACAAACTAACGCAATCAGGACATAGCTGTCCCAATGCGAACCGTCTCCTGTCAAGGTCATCAATGATGGTTTTCATTTTATAATAAGACCCATAGCCTATCCATTGACATGAACGCCGTGCCTAGCATTGAAGTAGTGCGTGCGACGTCAAGCTTTCAAGCTCAAGCGCTCAAGACCCAGACTAAGAAATGTTGTAGACTATATAAAAACTTGGATCGATTAGGAGTGAGGTGGAGGTCTACCGTGACTGAGGAGCGAGTCTCATGTGCAGCGACATGTGATGCTACAAGCATCTGTGAGTTTGTCCAGAACATTGCCGTTCCCATGGACGAATGACTGTATGACGACCTGCATTGAGAAGACTTGAAATTTTGAAACCCGGTATTCACACGAGGAGACATTTTAGTGCATCGAGTTTCTTAGGTCAAAGCTTTTTCAGTGCCAGCACAAGACAGTGTTAGATACCCACAAAAACGACTTTGCAGGGCGGCCCAGTGGAGTGCAAATTGTACTAGTAGTTGGCGAACACTGTTCACACTCTAGTGGGCCCGTCGTCATTGAAGTCCTGGAGTCCCAGTGGTTGGTGCCATTTGACGAAGAAGTTTGGAACAAGTTCAACGCGGAGTTCCAAAAGGTAATCTCCATTGCCATCCTGGTCATCAGCCGAAACAACATCAGAACTTAAACTTGAAGAACCCTTGCCCTTTTCGTTACCACATGCACGGCTCGCCGTCGATGGCCAGGCAAGCAGCAGCTATGTGTTGTGTTCTTTTGTTCAGTAGCACGATGGGTTTGATGGCAAACTCATTGGGACGAGACTTTCTACTCAGGCTTGAAGTATGTCTAGAAACCCATCGAACAGTAACTTATTCAGTATCTTTTAGACAGTAATAATGGACTACCATGCGTCGGGTGAGTGCCTTCCGAACGTCTTAACAGGATATTTTATTTGTTAGTGGAACCACCCAGATGGACGAATCGTAGTTCCGTAGCACCACAGCAACCTTTGCTATCATATCTGGCAGATGGCCCAAAAGGAGACCTTTCCACTCTGAACTGTGCGTCATCGGATAATCCAAGGACATCTGATACCCCCGTATCGGCTTTTGAGGTGCCGCCAATCGAGATGTAGCTCAATTCCATCAGTTTTCGTTTTCTGTTTCACTGACCTTGACCGTATAAAAGGTGCCTTTCTGAGTGCAGGTTTGTTTTCAGTTTCTATTGACTCATCGGAGGAAGCAATGTTGTATCACTTAAAGTTTCTCCTCTTCAGCGCAATCTTCGCATCATCCACTCTTGTCTCTGCGCTGGGCACATCTTGCTTAGCACCGTTGACTGGTGGGACAGCTGCTCCAGGTGATCCATATTGGCTAGAGACTATCCACCACCAAGGAACATCGGCCTTCAACCCGGACCCCAGTACTTACAAGGTTTTCAGGAATGTCAAGGATTTTGGGGCTAAGGGTGATGGTGTCACCGATGACACTGCTGCTATCAAGCACGTTACTCTTCTGGTGTCCAAGCGTTGACTAACCAGTGTTCCAGTTCGGCCATGTCTTCTGGTGGACGTTGTGGTGGTGGATCTTGTGAATCTTCCACGTCGGTGCAGAGTATTACTCATGTGCGCATACATTGACCGATTGTGGCCTTTAGCATTACACCAGCCATCGTGTATTTCCCAGCAGGGTATATCTTTCCGTTAATATCATGAGATATACTGTTTACACTAGACAGGACTTACCTCGTCTCTTCGGAAATTCAGACGTACTATTACACTCAGATGATCGGAGACGCGAAAAACCCTCCAACCCTTCTTGCCAGTTCATCATTCAATGGGTTTGCAGTCATCGGTACTTGACCTATTGTGTTATTTAGAAGGTTAGCTCTGTCTCACTTATGTTCTGCCTAGATGCCGATCCCTACATCCCCAATGGTTGGGGTGCTCAGTGGTTCACAAACCAAAACAATTTGTGCGCGCTTTTTTTCTGCGTCTTTTGCTCCATAGCTCATGGACTTCTAGCTATCGTTCCGTTCGTAACCTGATCATCGACTTGAGACAAATTCCTGCATCGAATGCTGCAATTGGCTTGCACTGGCAAGTTGCGCAGTCCACTTCACTAATGAATATCGTGGTGGAGATGTCCATCGAGTCCGGCAACAACCATCAAGGCATGTTCATGGAGAATGGAAGGTGAGAAGGAGGTCAACTTCTGTATTTAATATTGATTCTTAACTGCCTTGACCAGTGGTGGCTTTATGGGAGGTGAGCATTCTACCCAGATATTAGTACAGCAACATGACATTTCCTCCGTCAGACCTCGTATTCAATGGAGGTAGATCCCTGTAATTGCCTTTATTTTTCCTGTAGTGACGCTTTTCCAGGAAAATACGGGATTCAAGTTGGTAACCAACAGTTCACAGTGCGTAATTTGACAGTAAATAACGCTGCTATTGGTTTGTTCTCTCGTCCATTTATAAGTCATCATGCACTAAATATCCATATCAACTCATAGCTGTCTCTGGTATCTGGAACTGGGGTAACATTTAATTCAGCTGTATTTTCGATATTTCTCACATTGTTCCAGGATTCACCTATCAAGGGGTTACGATTAATGATTGTCAAGTATGTCTTGAACTTGTGTATCATGTTGAAGAGAATTGACATTCAACAGGTTGGCTTTGATATAACGACCGGTGGAACATCAGCAAGTCATCAGGTCAGCCAATATCCGAAGCTTTGTATTGGGAAGTAGCTAAAGAATACGTAGACTGTTGGTTCGGAGGCTATCATCGACGCAGTTGTGACCAATACTCCCATATTCCTTCGCACCTCGGAAGCCAGCAATGGCCAACTCGCAGGCTCCATCGTTCTCAACAATATAAAGCTAAACAACGTTCCCACCGCAGTTGGTGTTGCTGGTGGAGCCACAGTCCTTGCTGGTGGTTCGACCACGATCGATACGTGGGTTCAAGGAAATGTCTATTCCGGCACCAGTGGGTCAAAGACTTTTACACAAGGAGACATTCCCTCTATGCAGAAGTCCTCCAACCTTCTGGATAGTGCTGGACGAATTGTCGGGAAGTCTCATCCTCAGTACGCAGACTACGCTACCAGCCAATTCATCAGCGTCAAGAGCCAGGGTGCGACAGGTGATGGACATACAGACGATACCGCCACTATTCAAAACGTTATTGATGAGGTATGCTACACTCCGTTCTTCTCCTGTAGTCAAAGTGAACGACATTTTTCAGTATGCGGGATGCAAGATCATCTTCTTCGATGCAGGAACTTACTATGTGACCGACACCATCACCGTCCCTGCGGGAACTCAGATCGTCGGTGAAGCCTGGTCTGTCATCATGGCTGGTGGGAGTGCCTTCAGCGATGAGAACAACCCGCGGGTCGTTATCCAAGCAGGCGCTGCTAATTCTGAAGGAGTCTTGGAGATAAGTGACATAGTTTTTACAACCTTTGGCCCTGGTGATCAGAAATTTGTCTCTCCTGCTCGCAAAGCTGATCCCTCATAGCTCCCGGTGCAATAATGATCGAGTGGAATGTGCACGATCCATCCGGTCAACAAGCTGCTGCGGGAATGTGGGACAGCCACATTAGGTCTGTCTTTGTTTTCTTATGGATTTTACATGTGTTAACGAAGACCCTACAGGTTGGGTGGAGGTAATTCTTTCCATATTTACTGATGGAGAAACGTTCTGACTCTTCCTCACTAGCTGCCGGTACGAACTTGCAGCGTGCGCAGTGTCCCTCAGGATCTATCAACGCTGACTGTAAGGCTGCTTTCCTTGGGATACACCTGACTCCTGGATCGAGCGCATACTTTGAGGTATGAAAGCTACAGGTCCCCCAAGTCCTCCATCCTGATATTATCACACAGGGCACGTGGGTTTGGGTTGCCGATCACGATCTTGATACGCCTGACTCCCCTCAAACTTCGATTTTTTCTGGTCGTGGAATTCTTTCCGAGTCAAACGGACCCGTTTGGTTCATTGGCACATGTACGTAGCATCCGTGACTCTCATGATTTCCCCTGACAACTTGACATAGCTTGTGAGTTGCTACCAGAACACGACGTCACTAGCTTATGCTTGCAATTTGCACTGTAATAGCTGAACACTCTACGCTGTACCAGTATAACCTAGTCAACGCTCAGGACCACTACATTGGCTTCGCCCAGACTGAAACGGTATAGACTGACCTTCAAATTATGTTTATTTCTAGCTGATGCACTCCGCAGCCATATTATCAACCCGTTCCGGACGCGCCGGCACCTTTTAGCACTGACGCAACTTACCATGACCCTACCTTCTCTAGTTCAATCAATATGGCCTGGGGAATGTTTATCCAGTCCTCAAGTGGCATCATTATATTTGGTATGCATTCTTCACGTCATTAACTCTTGCACACTATTCATCAAGCATATGATAGGCGCGGGCTTCTATAACTTCTTCCAAGTGAGGAGACTACGACTTCTTATCTCTTTTTTTGTTACTTATGATCGTTCAGGATTACACACAAGACTGTTTGACCACTACCACTTGCCAAGTGCAAGTTTTCAACATCGATACCGAGTCGAGCGTCACCGCATACAGTGTATCGACCGTAGGGATTACTTACCAGCTTAGCGTATCACAGAATGGGGTTATCCTTTCCAGCGAAAATCGTAATGGCTTCCAAGAGACGTTCACGGTTTGGAGCAAGTAGGAAGAAATTGCAGTGTGGTTTTCGCAGTATGTAGTGTACAATATGTGAAGTTCAAGATTGGAAATAATGCAGGTCCCTATATACGTGGGTCGATGGTTTTATGACTACATATCAGCATGGACAAGATATCATAAGGTAAGGGTAAACATGTTCCGATAAACTTTCCTAACAGTCCTAATTGAGAGTAAGAATTTGCATGCGTTCCTCTCGTGTGGCATACAAAAGCAAATATGGGAATCCTTCAGCCTTTCGCTTGGCGGCTGCTTCGCGAATCTGGTGAGCATATGGCATGTGGACAGTAGGCATGGACACAGTGATACCCTTCCAAGCCTCTTCATCCGTGATCCAGGAGGCGCTCTTTACGAGGGTATCAAAGACCGCGTTTGAAACGTCAACAGCAAGCATAGGCATTCCATGCTGCATTGCAACTTTAATATGCCCTGCCTTTTCGTACGCTAAACCTCTGTCAGTAATTTTTGGAATCGAGTGGCTGTCGTCGGCGTTACCTCGATCGAGAAGAATCTGTTTGACGTGTTTTCTCTGCTTCTTTGCATCGATGGGGAGAATAAGCTGTACTTCAGGTGTACTAGATGCATCCTTCGATGGTATCGGTGCCGTGAGAACATCGGGGTATGCAGATGAACCTGAAGTAGCTAAGTCTATGCGCTTCTGCTCAGCAATCTGGTGTTGAAGCCAGCCGACGAGATCCTGGCGTGAAACTGCCCATTTCGATCAGCCACAGAGATGGGAAGGGTTCGGAAAAAAACCATACCTTCATACTCTGTGCCCTTCAAGATGCTCTTCACCTTGAAAGCAGCCTGCTCGCGACGCACAGTGCGGGGTCGAGGATAGATGGCAAATCTGGTACCAGACGTCAGAATAAAGAGTTCCGATGATTTTGGTTTTGGACATACAATATCCCTTCTCGTGATAGGTCGGCGTGACTCTCATGTTCAAATTCCATGAGGCTAGCATCATACATGATATCGGCGCTAATGTTGTTTTGCCACAGCAAAGAAGCCACTTCCAAACGATCCTGCAGGTAGCCTGGCTGGTATGAAAGAATGTATACATCGCATCTCCGAGGGCTCCAAAAACCGAATGACCGCTGTTCCTTGATGAGTGCTTTGACGGAGGTGCTCTGGAAGGCCGCTAAGACAACCGTGATCTTCTCAAGAGCAATTTGCATAGCGAACGCGCAAATAGGAGGATCAGACCGTGATTTCGCAGTGGAGTACTGGGCTATGAGATTGTCGTACCTAGCATAGATGTCAGCACTGTTAAATTCGACGTTGGATATCATACCGTCCAGCTGCTGCGAGAACGTCCAGCCGTCTAGTTCGTCTAACTACCTCGATGCGCACACCCTCCTTGAAATGCATGTGATGAGCACCCCACATTAAGGGATGGAAAAAAACGGGGAAAGAGAAACCAGCAGATGTGGCAAATTGTATTGTTTCCTTGACCTCCTCCAAGGCGGGCTTCATGACAGTAACAAGGGTAGGCGAAACCTTTTCAAGTTTGGATAGGAGAGCGTCGATGTCCTCATCTATTCCTGCGATCAGCTCATTCACGTGGAAGCCTGCCTGGTAGGATCACCTATTTCAGCTAGCGCTTCTAATTCATCCGTCGTACTCCTCAAGAGCCCTTTCTTCAACAGCGAAGCTCGCTTTTGCGAAGCAGTAGACTTGGACTGATTGATGATATCTATCACAGAAGAACGGAGCTCCTCAGGAATACGATTCAAAGCCAGATCCACGACTAGCTCTCTATGTTAGTGAACATCAGCAGAACACGGAAGCATCATACCCTTGGAATGGGAAATATGGATCTCATAGCTCTGAGCAAGGTTTGGGAAGCTGGTCAAGCAATTGCTAAGAAGTGCAAGGACCTCGGCACCGGCTGCGATCAGGCCATGCTTGGTGTCGGGAGTGATGACGTCAAGGACTGCTGCCTTTGTAGCCTTTGGATGTCCCGAAGCGGAGCTGCGAATATAGAAGCGATCATCATAAGAGCATTTCTAAGAAGCTTGGAATCACTCGCTTTGGCCGATAGATATTCGTAATATGGAATCGCTTAATCCTTCGCGCTCCGTCTCGTGCAGCTAACCGAGCGAATGGAACCAGCGCGTTGTTTGGCAAGCAAACCAATTCTCCATGACGATCAATGAAGGTTGCATGGGTTTGGCTCTCTTCAGGATTGGTCGATGGCACTAAAAGTGGAGGTTCCATATTGACCGCGCCATGTAGTCGGAAGATGGCTGCGACTCGGTTCTCAACGATCTCGTTCAGATGCGCGTGCTCAGGAGTTTCAGCCTCTAAGTCGTATAAGTGGCTTCGGACTAGATCAACCGGCCGACTGAACAAGGCAGACAACACGCCCTGATGGTACGGAGAGTCCGGTTTAGCTGCCGTTTGCGCATAAGCATCATCAATCTTCGTCCAGATATTTACGCACTCATCATCCGCAGAGCTCCTCTGAAATATTCATCTTCTACTCTAGGAGGGAGAAGGGGGCTTTGGGAGAGTTCCAGAGCAGTCGGGCGCTGTGCTGGGTCATGGCGAAGGAGCGAAGCAATAACTGCAAAGGGTCAGCACAGCACAATGAAAATGATATCTATAAAATTAAACTAACTTTGCTTCTGGCGAGAACGCTGAGCGTCCCAATCTCGAGGGAAGTATACCTCGGGCTTCCTTAGGTCTTCGAGCACGGCTATACGCTCCGCTCCGGTTGAAAAAGAATAGTTCATCTCAAAGAAAACGATCTACGAGATGTGGGACCATGCTCGGTGTGATGTTAAAACTCACTCACCCCCAAACTGTACATGTCGGCTTTGCTGTGATTACGGGGACCTCGTTTCCTGGACTGGACTTCTGGAGCTATGTACAACTTAGTTCCAACCTCTGCAAAACGTCAGCGTTGATCGCGGTTTGACGGATTGTGACAAACCGAGTGTCAGTTCAGAGTCTGAATGAACGACAGACGGTGATAGGTCTGAGGGGTCAACAGCAGCTAAACTCGACGTGGCCAAACCAAAGTCTCCAACTGGTCGCGACATCAAGCCAAGCGCTTAAAGAGTACACCAAAAGACTCGCCTTTGCAGTCTCCTTTCCCATCTGAGTGGAAGATGAATGCATAGGAACAAGTATGTGTACGTAAGAGGATTGCATACCAATGAAGATGTTCGTGAGCTTGATATCTCGGTGAAGCTAGCTTGTCGTGAGAACGGACAGCAAGTCAGACGATTATTTCTGGCTTACAATACCCATGCTACCCATGTGCACCAAGGCATCGAGGATTTGATAAAACAGTCGCCAAGCCTCCTCTTCCGACAAGTCCTCTGCTACTCGCTGCATCATGATTCCGTCAATTACGCAAAGTATGTTCAGTCGGATGTCATACCTCTTTCAGCGTCTGACGCTCGACAAATTCCTGAGTCAGATGATTTTAGCGATGTGCCCAAGATCCATGTCGATCTTACCATTTGTATATACAGTGTTCGTGGCTGGATAGTATCCTTCGGAATATCTACTTCCACGTCGGTGATGTACTCCGAGGAAAAGAGATTACCAAATTCCCCGTCGCTGTCGTCGTCTTCATCATCATCATCGTCTTCGCGATTATCGTCCTTGATCTCGGAGCGGGTGAAATGAATACTTGGAAAAGACGTCTTATCCGAACTATAATCGTCCAGGTCTTCCATCTTAACCTTGAATGGATCAGACTTTTCGCGCTCATGTGACTGGGGCACGGATGTCATTCCACTCCCAGTTCCAGAATCAGACCCCGTATCAGAATATGAGGACGTTCTGCTCGATTTCGGCTCGTTGAACTCGACCCATGTCGTGTAATATCGGACGATGAATCGATGCGAGAGCCTACTTAGGGCGTTCACTTCGCGAAACAGCTTGTTGTCGTCTTTGTCTGATCGTAAGCGAATCTTCTTGACTATGCATTGGCGCGAGGTTCATTAGACAATTGTTCCTCGAATTTCGAATTACATACCAGCATAGATACGGCTATCAATCCTGTTTCGAGCTTTAACGACAGACCCAAAAGCTCCTCTGCCCTGAGAACTAGCGTAAGTGAGAGAGTAGGGATAATATGAATCATGATACCAAGAGTTCAAGCTCCTCCCAATCCTCCTTCCAGCGACTGGCCGGGGCAAAGCGCTGTGGCACGAAGTAGTCTTTCTCAGGAGAGCCAAAGTACCCATTTGGGACCGGAGTTCTGACATCTGTAGAACGAAGTAAGCATGAAAGATATAAAAATAGACTGTCGGCATTACCATTGCCAGTGAATGGGATTACAGTGGGACTGCCCACCCTTCTTGGAGATTGCAGAGGGGCCGCCGATGCGAGATCCGCCAAAAGGCTCAGGCAGGATACTTTTTTTGCATGCACCAACATATTCAGTGCACATGCCTGAAGAGTGGGAGAAAGAGTAGCTGAAGCGTAGAGTAAGCTCGATTACAGGACGCAACACAATGAGGGATTACCGGCTTGGAGTGCCTCTTTTGGGTCACTAAACTGCCTCATAACGTCCCTTCCATTGACCATTTGCATGAAAATAACTCCGACACTGTGGATATCGCGACTCCGGGTATAAGACAGAACAGACTCAAGGACATCTTTGGATAACCTGACATGCCAGTCGATGAGCAGCCTGGACGTACACTCTTCGCTTCACTCACCAAGGTGTAGGACGTGTAGACTCGTCCTCGTTCACGGTTGACATACCGGTGCCGAACGGATTAGACTTATGGTAGTCCTTCAACCGCGCATGATAACTAACTTTGCCTATCCTGACCATCTTGGAGTGCGTTCTATTCTCTCGGGTAGCAAGATAAACGCAAGAAATGTCAAGACCTAGAACGATATGAGCTGTAGTGATAGTTTGAGTCAAAGACTCAGGCCGTACCTCTGTGAACTATATCTGCTGAATGGACTGCATTCAGCGCAGATAGAATCTGACCCAAATATTCCTAGAAAAGTCAAAGTGAACTCAATACTAACATACTGCTGAAGTGACTCATAACGCACTGATGCTCGATCTTCTCGAAGACGTTCGCAATCCTCAAGAACATCTTGCAACGTCAACGCCGGTCGTTGTTCCGAGAGAATAGTCAGTCGTGGCGGCGTACGTGAGTGAGGGAAATTCAGCTTGACAGCGAGAGTGCTTAGGAGGTTCGGATGGTGAATGTTGATCAATTTCTGAATTTCAGCTTCTGCAACGGCCAGCTTTTTCTTCCCTTGAGAAATATTAGCCTACTACCCAGAAAATAAGGCGCGTTGATCAGACCTTGACTAGATGTATAGTAATCCGAGTTGAAGTCGATAGTGTGAACCTCGAGCGGTAGTGTTGCATTCACGTCGTCACACAATGGATCTGCAAGGTATGTAATGCCGAGACACTCTTCCTCGACGTGGTAAACATGATAGACAAAGACAATAACAAAGTAAGATTTGTGCGCACCTTTCCGTGGGTGAAACATTTTGACGGCATTGAAATGGACTCCCCTGAATTCGATTTCACTCGGAAAAGACTCGGTGAGGGTGTCTCCAGAAGAGGGAACCTCAGTAGCATCAGACTGCGCACGTCGCCGAGCTGCCTTATACTTCATCTCCTTAGCAAGCAGATGCCTCTGTGCATCGGCCTGGATCTGTTCCTGGAGTTGTTCTGCGCGCTGAGCTGCTAATTCAATTTCCCTTTCCGCTTCTTCTTCCTCTCGTTGCTTTCGCTCCTGATTCAAAGATCAACACATAGGCTAGAAAGACAATGACTGGGACGCACTCTTTCTTCCTCTATAGCACGCCTCGTCATCTCAGTAGCAAGAGAACCAGATGCTTCAATAGGAGGATGAACATGATCAGCCAGCCATTCCTGAGCGGACGTGATGATCTGGTCGGAATAATTCATCGTGAGTGGCATAATGTCTGCTTGGACAATGAATATATACGCACCTGGAAGACCATTTCAGATCCACGGAGTTTCTGTGCCTCGGAGTTAATAGCTTTCTGAAGAGCTACCTCATGCTCATGGTTAATACCACGAGTGGGCTTCTGAATAGTGAACGCGGGAGTTGCAAGGGTGGGATATGTTTTAGGTAGTCTGGCAAGGCATTTGACAATGAAACGTATGATCAGCAGGGACCTCTCACTTGGTGTGCAGGTGAAAGTAAACCTTGGAGGCATGGTTTGGATCGGGGTGGGCGACTTTGATGATGAACTCAGGCAACCTGGCGGCTCCCTAAACACATATAACATTGCGATCTAATCAATAGAAACGAGTAGACAAACCTTCCAAGCCTTAGGTGGTGGAGGCTCAAAGAAGTCGGTATCATATATGGATTTCAGAGCAGTGATTTCGAGTTGTTGGAGTTCCTCAGTTGTTTCCATTGTGACTTGCTAATATCAAGGCAAAGCAGAATAACGCGTTGCACAAAGTCGTTGCTCGATGTGTATGAGGGTCCGTTGGACCTCAGCACTTCAAGCGACCATGTCCAAAACTCCCTTTGTACTGGAAGGTACCCGGCGATCGACTCGGAATGAGTCAAATTATTCTAAAAACGGTCGTAACAATTCAAAGACAAATTCACTATCAATTATTTGGCTTTGTATGCCAAATGCCTCTGCTCCTAATACGCGTCAACAACCCACTGCCAATGTACTGACGTCCATCATATTATGGACAGAAGTCATGCCTTTGAATATTGTAATCTGCCGCGATTCTCCTTGTATCATCCGCCAGCCTGCTGCACTAGCAAAAATGCACTAAAGAGTATTTTACTTTCAAATCGTCATTTTGCTACACGTATATAAATAGTCTTACATTTTTTGATATGCTATAGGTTTCTCTCTGTTGGAACTGGCACATAATTCAATACACTGGAGGGCAAGAACAGACATAATTCTCGGTGATTTCAAGCAAGGTTTCAAAGTAATCTTTCGCTTTGGAACGCATAACATTCCTTTCGCATATACTGTCTCCGTGTGACTCTCAGCCTGCTACCCAAAACGGTCTGCGCTCCATCTCCTCACACACCCAACGAAATCACTCATACATTTCGCATCTACTATTTATTCAGGCAAACCGCATCTACACCCTGTACTTGGCAGCAGCTGGAACATGTGCAATCCATATAATTTGTGATTGTGTTACCTAGTCCACAGGCATACGCGAACGGCAGACCATTGTTATGACCTTTGACCGTTTCACACCCCATATTGTCTGTGACCACCCGTAAGCATACAATCTAAAGCCTGCACGTCCAGAACTCGCTACTCACTAGTGTTGGAGTAAGCCGATCATCGTGGTGTCTGCGGCAACCATCGCTGCGAGCCTGCGACAGACATGATAATAGCGGCGAGTGAGATGAACTTCATAGTTGCAATTTGAGAGGGGGCTTTTGGAGGCACCGATGGTTTTGCTAAAGCTAGTACTACTTATCTTCGCTTTTATACCTCTTCCAAGTGATATAGGGAGCTGGCAAAGCGGTCAAGTCAGGACCGCCGAAAACCACCTACACGGTCTGTTCTAGGGCCGCTGCAAAGCGTAGGTGCAGAGTAATTCTGCCAACAACACTAGGGTCGCAGGAACTTACCTGGATTCTTTTTGATGCCCAGATTTCAGTAAGTTGGGGCTTGAGCGAATCCTCCATGCTTCGACATTAGTATACCTATACTGGCCTAATACATTAAGACGAAACCCTGTCTCTGTATATGCGCACAGTTTCGTTCGAGACGCGAGCACCAGTTTATCCGCACGGAAGGATAAAAATCTTCAACTTGACTTCAAATTCCCGAAACATAGCTGTGGACGGTGATTGATAAATTATGTTGTATGAAATAGGAGGACACGCTATTTCCCCGTACACAGTTGTTCATCCTGGCTATTGGCTCTCCTTTTCAATGCAAGTCTCTTACAAATGGGCAGGCCATTCCTTTGTGCTAAATTTTTGTCCATGCAGGAGTGAACTCGCGATGTTCCATTCGAGTTTGAAGGTTCGTTGTTTATTATGTGATATACCGGTGTGACAAGAAGAGCCAGAGAACGAAGTGTAGGTGGACAGTAAGGAGCAGTTATTGAGGAGAATTCCGCCTGACCAATAACAGAGGTGCGTACATATGGCAGCGGAATCGGAGAAAATTAGTATAAGTTCGTGGCGGACGGTCGCGGTTTCCAATACGGACGACTCGGATGTTACCATGTCTTTGAATCAAAACGGGCAGGAAAGTGGAAGAGCGTGGAAAGGGAGTAGGCACCGACGAAGAGATTTTGAACCTTTGCTAGCGCGTGCGAACGGATTGATGCCGTTGTGGTGCGGGCTTTGAAGGCTTCGCCACCCTTGAGCAAGATCAAATGGTTGACACTGGGCTTAATAGGCCCGCGTCTACGATAACCTGGGACAGCAAGCCAGAGGAGAATTTCAAGGCGGGAAGATGATCCACGTCCGATTTACGCTGTCGGTGTGAGGAGTCGCTGGATAACGGAAATTTTTTGTAGTGTCATTTGTAAATTGTCATGGATCTTGTGCATGGAACCAACATGGAACGGTTTGTACTAAGTAATAGCTACCGGCAAGCCACCCAATCCTTCCTAGAGAAGGAAGACAGATTGCAAGGACAATGGTAACTGTCACTCGTCCCGCATTTTTCAATGAGGCATCTCAAAAATATTGTTGACTGCACAGAGAACTCCTTGGTTTTCGTTCCTACACATAATCCCGCATTTCGCATCCATGCATATCTGCTTCAAGAGGTGGCAAACAAACCAGATAGACACGAGCGCATCTGTTTGTACGATTCAGCAACGGATTATAATGAAAAATAACTTACGAGACGAGACGGCCACAACGCCACATCTTGTGTATACTTACTGATGGAGTAGATCTACCATATATATTTTCAGTATAGGTTGGTGTAATTGCGTACATGAGGTGGTACTCAGTGTCATTGTCGTCAAAATTTCCATCCGGTGAGTAGAACCACGCGTAAATGATATCAGAAGGTGTATACTTGATTTGTCTACGAAATGAAGTGCTGTACATGTGCAGCATGTGAGAACGTTCGAGAGGTGGATGTATCCCCCTTAACAGGCAGACGGAAGGTATATACAGGAAGTCCGAGAGGGTTCAGTTAACGTGCTCAATGGCAGAAAGTATATGCGCTAGCTTGGCACCAGGAATTGTCAGGATCATCCCCACCCCTGCGTGACTTCTTCAAACTTGAGGAGCGGAGAACGGAGCGAGGAAGAGTGACAGCGAGTTCCCATCCGAGGATCGTGGTTCGAACGTAGGTGTCTGGTGCATCGAACATGGAGGATAAGGTTCGGGAGATACCTATTTCGCGAGATAATAGCCTGGTGGGTTTATTAACCATCATGTAGCAAGTTATCAACTTAGCCACTAAAGTTCTAGCTAGCGAAATATTATTATTCAAATAAGCAGCATGTTGCGTTCACTCCCATTGAGGCAGGCCACCCTCGGCCTAAGTTGGCCTTACCTTTTCCACTGCTGTCAGGACTCGTCTCAGCCAATACAACATATAATCACTCGGCACTCCAGTCTATCTCTGATTCCACATCGAAGTCTGCATCTTTGGGCAGCGGTTACTGGGCCCTCATATAATCTCCCATAGGCAGACCGTAGATGATGGGTATGGTGCCAGTGTCGACAAATATGAAGTTGAAATATTTTAACGACGATTGCTAGTACTGGGTACTACATATACATTGTAGTTGTACCCCTTGTCCCTAGTCTACATCTAATGCTAGAACCTGAGAATGTAAAAACTCTAAACACCACAATCAATCGTCCAACTCTAAGTATGTAGTTGCAGTCTAGATTCTATATTTGCATATCAGACCATCCGATTTTATAATAGGTGTACTCCACATCTTCATCAGGATCCCTTCCTCGCGTATAATCACCATGTGCATCGCATGTAATAGATTCTTTCGATAGTATCACCAGATCAACATCACTATTCGGACTGACATTGCATGCATTGAGAAACACGGACTCGACTGTGCTCGACTCGAATGTGTGTGTTGGTCGAAGTGGTATCACCAGATGAAAAGCAGCGGGAGATAAGGTGCGTTCGGAAGGGCGACGTAAGAGCTGTTTTAGACAGTCCTTTATCCAGACCGCGTGTTCGGGTTCATAGATGATATCCGCACCAAAGACCACATCAAATGGGTATGAAAGACTACCTGGTCGAGGAGAAGTAGTGGTAGAGAAAGATGACCAGTCAAGAAAATGAGTAGTAATGGAATGGGTCGAGGAAATGTCATCGTTCGTAGGGGGAATGTTCGCGTTAATGTTCGACCCGAGGTTGGCCAACACTGAAGGGTAGAAGTCGGTAGCGACCACAGAAACCTCGCGATTATCGAAAGACGGCAATATATCTAGTAGTTTCGCAACCACCAAGCTAACCAGCCCCGTTCCGGCTCCAAGTTCGAGGATATTAAACCTGCGTGATTCAGCATCACCAAAGGATAAATCCAATCCAAACCGCTCAGGATCCTCCACAATCATTTCCGCCAAGACACATGACCCGCCCCACGTCTGGGCTCCCACACTTCCATAGTCATCATTGTCCAGAGGAATCTCTGTCAGCTGCGCTGCTACGCGACTCTGCCCATCAATAGAGCCAAAAGTAAAATCACGAGTTATAGTTCCAGTAGCAGCGAAACCAGCGCAAATTGCAAGTAGCGATGCGGCTTGTTGGAATAGCGCCTCCGTGTGAGCAAATGTGGGCTGCGGTTTCACCACATTATCCAAGGACATATCCCCAGAATGCAATAATTCTTGCCAGACTTCGAGCTGCGCAATAAGAGCAATCAGCCACCGCATGGCATACGAGCGCTCGAATGCGTCGGATCGGATAGCGTGGACTTCGCTATCAAATTCATGGCGAAGGTTAAGTTTTCGAGTTTCCTTGACTTCGGGAGTCCGCACATGTTTGCGACGCGAACCACGGACTTCTGGTTGGTAAAGCGACCGTAAATAGGTCAAGGCATCGAGAAGTTGCGCGGCAGAAAAACTGGCGATCTTGGCGATCGGTGGAAGATATATGGTCGGTGGACAGATAACGGTCATTTCAAGGAGTCGAAAATCAAGAGGCGAGAAGATAGATGGAAGTGCTAGCAAACACTCATACTGTTTGAACAATGAATGATAGAGAGGGAGTTCGGGGACAGAAAATTATTGATCAACGTCAATATCCAGGCGTATTTGCTCGTATTATTGCTCAAACTGGTTCAAACAACACAGTTCGATCGAATTCAGAATTGACCCACATGCCGCTCATGATGTGATTGGCAAGATGAACAATTCTACCGCTACACTATCCATCTCATCTATCCCACCATCTAGCTTTCCGAATGTTTCCACCTTTATGTCGCAATCGTCGTTGCACGACTCCATCCACGCCGATCCAAATTCACCCGATGCACTAAAGCAGAATGTCCAGATTGCGCTTGAACACGTCGCAAGAATTCAGTCACTAGCGCGAAGTTGCTTGCACGGCATGTGAGTCTTTCCCCCCAACTTCACGCTTCTCCGACGTTCAATGAATGCTAGACAACACGCATATCAAGCAGGAAGCAGTCCATCACATACAGCAGGCATGTAAGCTCTATTCTGAATTATAAATCGTATTTTACCCTCTTTGCAGCTGAGCAGGCAGCGCTTACACAGGCACTCCGCTCGCTCGCTGAATTCTTTCGGCAATCTGGTATAGGCGCATACCCCTTTCCACCCTCCCTCGAGTCTCAGAGCGCACCATCACCTCCCACCCAGCAGCAACTCATTGATAGCACTGCTCGCGAGGTACAAGTCCTTTATGAGCAACTCAAACGCATTCAAGAGAGCAGTACCGTTGCTGCAAATTTACTTGGTGCCGCTGATACCGTCCCTCGTGCACGATAATCATCAGTGTCAGTTCTACTATACATTGAATTTGATGATATTTGACCAGTTACGATATACTATATAGTGCGTAGGCTAACCAGCTCAGTTTTGAACACGCACTTGAACTAATTTCTGTGTGCATTACCTGATCATATATAGATAAGTTGAATCAACTTGAACACTGCAGTTGAGATTCACGTGGATGAAGATTGCAGACAGCGGCTATGCGTAGGATAAGTATATTTGAATCAGCTTACAGCAAAGATCCTCAAAAAAAGAAAGGAGCACGTACGCAGTGATAGCTTCCGCATGAGTGAAGGGGGGAGATACTAGTAGGTCCTGGTATGGAAGATTACTTCTCTCGGCCCAATTATCCTTTTCGATGCATGTCCCGACAAGCTTTCTTCCATACCAAGTACATCAAGGAGTCGGTCGAACACGGCATCCCCATAGAACTAAACTCTAGAACGAGTCTTGGGGCAATCTGACACATGTGGTGGTTGTCGGACGTCAGAGTCAGATAGGAGCTAGTTGTGACACTGAGTCCTTGCTAAACCCAATTTATTAGAAGGAACGACTGTCTATACAGGTTTGCCTAGGGGGAGACTTAGCCTAATCCTCGTATAAGAACGAATTTTTGGTGGGTGTCGTCAGTCGTGAGCGGAGCCAGCGTCGATACGAGGAGTCGAGGACGACAAGATGCGCATGTACCGCAGTACACTGATAGGCAGGCAGGTATGTAGGATACAAATGAAGAGTATATGTATCTAAAAAGCACAACCTCGGCTACAATATCTCCAGTGTCCTAACGTTAATCAAGTTGTGAATTGAAGTCAAGTCTTTGACTTGTGCAATTATGCGGTGATCTGACGCGATTCTCTTGTATTCTCCACCCCACTGCTGCGCTAGCAAAAATGGGCTAAAAGGCTGTCCAAGGCGAACAATCAATCGCAATGCTCGTGAGTCGGAGTGAGACTCTGACTCAATCTGCCCATATTCTGCGGGAGACCTGGGTGGGCTCCAATCTTCCACAATGTGCGTATTGTCTGCAAAGTCAGGTAGCTCGAGAAGAGAACGATCCCAGGGACGGACGAGCAGGAATTCCTGGCGAGTAGGTTTCGCCCGGGAGAACTGAACCAACCTGTCTTCCGTTGTGATCAGGAGATCATTAAGCCCGTCGGTCTTTACTTCATACGTGATCTCCTGGTCGTGACCTGCTCGCCGTCTGACTTCTGTGACGGGGAATATGATACAAGGGAGATGTAGTCGGCAGTTGGCGAAACGTGGTGCACGTAAATTGTAAAACAGGGTATAACATTTCGAAGCCAAATCTACAGTCACGGAATTCCGCAGCGAGGAGACTGATGTTTGGATCTCATCTGCGTACGGAGATGGCGGTGTGCATGGCAGAGCTTTATACGAGGTGATTTCGGCTGGGAGACAGCTGTTGAACTCCGAAGATTTTCCGACCCAGTCCAAGGCACTAATGTCGCCCGATCGGGCCACTATCTCCTGCAAAAGCCGGCCTAGCGCGTTTTGCTTCCTCTCGCCGTAAATTACAGGTAGGTGGACACCGAAGATGCCAAACAATGAGTATGCAACATCTTCCTGTAATGTGGTGACTCGCATCGACGCCCACTGGAGTTTCTCTCGAGCGCCTCTCATCTCCGGACGGAAGGCAATGATGGCTCGTGGATCTATGCCCGTCGCATATCCCAACTCCTGCAAGATCGCGACGCACTCCTTGTGGTTGGGAGAACGATCATCGAGATATAGGGACCAATCTTTCTGATAAAAGCGGACAACTTTGGGAGCCATGAATTCTTGAAACGTCCATCCTCGCCTGTTCCAAGCACTTTTTGCCAGCGCACCAGACTTGGACGAAGGCAGAACATCGGATAGATGTACGATCGTAAGCGCTGAGTGGCGATACCACTCAAACATGGAGTTGACTGATTCTTGAACCTCAACATTACTATTCTTGTCGATGCAGCATGTGTCGCTCCATGCCCAGCGGTACCCCTCATTACGAGCAGCTTTGCAAAAGGACTGCAACTTCATGGTGCCATCAACCGGATCCAAGTCGTACACGCTTTTGTCTTGGATGTCGTGCAGCAGCGGCTCTCTTCCTTCCCACCTATGTGATAGCATGACATAATGAAAGAACGTCATAACCATGTCTTGGATGTGCTCCGTTCGGAGGTTTGATTGTTTGATTATTACCGACAAGAGCTCCTTGTACTCAGTGCTGGTTTTGAAGGCATGTATCTGTGCCTCTCGATCGCATAGATGCCCAGTGTTGGTGTTGAGCAGCCGAGGCGGTGCGTCTTGCATTTGAGTGTCGATGACTTTTCGAATATCATCTTCTGCTTCGGACGAAGAGATATACTGCTGGCGCAGGTCTGTAGAGTATCAGGTATCTTGACGCATATGTTATTTGAGGCCTCACTTTGCGTTTCCGTGTCGTGAGCTTCGTCCAACCTGAAGAGCATGTATTGAAAGGCTTCGATCGCTTCATCATAGCGTTGTTCGCCATGAAGCGCTGTATGCTTCAACTGGTATCCAATGTAAGAATGAGGATTGAGTTCTATGACCTATGTATTACCAAATGAACTCGGGCTATAAAGGGATAGGTGTTATCGCACCTTCTGTGCATCGAGGAGCGCTTCCTCCCATAACATTTCCCCCAACTCCGCCTCACAGCGTTTTGCAAAGATCGTATCAGTTGCACAATCGAGGTCAATCGCTGCCGAGTAGAGCTCGATAGATCTGTTGAAATTTTTTGCAGCGAGGGCAATATCCCCACTTGTAGCGAGGTCAGGTTCTCCGTTGGCAGCATAGACCAGCCTGCATTCTTGCTTGAAGGCTGAGTAGAATGCAGGTGAGGATTATAGCCCTGTAACATGACCGAAGACTTACCAGTGCACCAATCAAGGCAGCTGGCTTTCGTACTTTCATCACTCATATCCATCATCCATCGGTACGATTCGAGGGCCTCTTCAAGTCTATTTGCATAAATGAGTGCATAACACCGCTTCTTGTTCGCCGTCCGCCACATCGCTTTGAGGTCCCACCCGAAAAGCTGTACAAAGCGAACATTTGATGGAAAAACATTTTGGTAGAATCACTAAACGCACCACTGCAAAGACCTCATATGTAGAATGAATTTCCAATCTAGATGTGAAAGCGCTAATATTGAGAGCAGCACTGAAATGGTCAGCAGCTTCATCGTAATACGTGTCATCCAAAGCCTTGATTCCCATTTGGACACATAGATATGCCTGTGCACAACGTCCAGAAAACGCGGTTTAACCTGGTCGTACATGACACTCACTTCCACGACACAACAGGCACGAGTATCCGCATTAGGGCAGGCAGCAGCCAACTCTTGGACGCGCAACATTGCGTCGTCGGTTTCATTTCCATTGAACAGCGCGACGGCCTGGAAAGCGTAATGAAGTGGCGAGTATATGAGAAAAATCAACCTGCCTTAATTAAGAGAAGAAGATGGCTAGTCTGTAAATCTCCGTCTGTGAACATGAACGCGAGGTCGAATGCTTTCATCGCGTCCTGGAACTGCACCTTCCCACAGAGGGCGATGCCCTTGGAGATATAGCCCGTTAATGAGGGCTGGATGCTGATAGACTACATCACCTCAAAGTTAGCTTGCGTCAAGGGGGTCACTGCGTCAGTGTATCTCACCCTAAGTGCATCCTGAAGTGCGTGGTCCCAGTCGGATTTTCGCGCTGCAACAAATGAGCGATTGGCATAAAGGTTGTGGTTGTTTCCGTCAGCGTCGATTTCTTGTGTCAATAGTTCTTCAGCAATATTCAAGTCCCCAGTTATGCATGTATCGCAGATAATCGTGCTTATTGCGAGGATCTAGACAAAACACGCTCACATTGCGTTCCAAGAGGCAAGGTGGAAACATGCCTTGGAATCTGAGCCTTGAGCCTTGAGATGAAGATTACGGATCAATGCGCAAGAAGACAAGGGACAGGAAATCAGGGAGATTACCTTGCTTTCTGCCTGTTTCTCCGGAGCATCCCCCGGCAAAGTTCCCTGGGCGAAATGAGATGACGACGACTCGGGAAATGAACGGGAACTTGCCTCTGATAAACCTTCCTTGGCAGTATGCTCCAGCAAAGCGGCCTCAGGTATTGACCACTCTGTGATCATTTTATTTGCGCCTACGCTAAGGATGTGGTTGCTATGCGTAGAGAAGTTAACACAGTACGCTTCATCTGAATCCTTGAATATGGCGATATTTCGTTGATCTGAGAGCCGCCAGAGCCGCACTTGGTTATCATAAGATGCGGAGGCGACAAGGGTGGCAGCAGAATTGACGGCGATGGCAGAAATAGAGTCAGAATGGCCACTCCAAGGATCACCGACCTGCTGCCATGTCGATGTGTTCCACTCCCGTATGGTGGGATCTGAAGTGGATCCCGCTGAGAGAAGGCGTGTGCCATCAGGAGTCCAAGCCAGTGAGAAGTTCGCTGCCAAATTGATCGCAGCGTGAGCCTTGAAGTATGTAATACGTTCCCTCGTGCATGGATTCCATATTTGTATATTCTTGTCTGTCGCAACGGCAAGAAGTTCGCCAGAAGGCGAATAACGAACGCAGTTAACTTCATGACGACAATTGATTGGATTTCCTTGCGCCTGCCAATATTTCGTACACCAGAGCTCCGTTGTTTTGTCCCAAGAACCAGTCGCCAGCACTGCACCATCTGGCGAAAAGGCCATAGAACAAATTTGTTTACGATGGACTTTGGGAGCTTGGATGAGACAGTCGCCACTGCCTCCATGCCAGATGATGAGCTCTCCGCTTGTATCGCCGCTCGCTATAAATCGCCCGTCTCCTGACACCGCCACGGCACGCACCCAGTCGCAATGCCCCTCCATTTTCTTCAACACAACCCCATCCCTCATGTCCCATAGACTAAGCGTCTTGTCGTACGAACATGTTACCACCCGGCGACCATCGGGGAGGAATGCGAGTGCGAGCACGCTGTCTTTATGATCTTGAAATGCTCGAGTGGGTGTGGTGATTCGAATGATGGGCAGCGATGCCCCAGCCATTCTCGTGGAGGGCCAGATGAATGGCTTTGAGAAAGGTCAAGGTCGTCTTGCTGTGAGGCTCGTGATCGTCTTGCTGAGAGCTACAATTATTTGTTGTGCTGCTTCGAAGTTCCCAGCCTGCCTCGTGACTTCTTAACTAGACGCTGGGCTGCTCGCCCTCTCAAATTTCTACCAAGGCAGTCACAGTAATGTCATTTGTTTGCATTACTCGACCATGTTCAACCTCCTGGCCCCTACAGGGAGAGCATCAGTCTGTGGTGGCTGGGCTTGCGCCGTCCGCGTTTCAAACTTTCCGAGGATATAGTATGGAGACCACTCACCAGGGCCGTGAATTTGAGGATTGGGCTGGGCCTGGGCGGAATCCGAAAGGAACACTTTTACCAATTGAAAGCCACCGAACAGCTCTGAATGCCAGGGATCAAACTATCATCCTTCATCTGACCTTCCAGTCTACTTTTGTAATCCAATTGCGTGGCTTCATACCCATGAACAGCTCTAGCTGCCACTGGCAGGGCTCTCAGTGACCGATCTATAAATTACAAGGAGTTACAAAAGTATATGTAATATTATGTAGACGGTTGTTTGGTCTAGATGACGCTAAATGACCCAGATTTGACTTCGTTCCGTCGTCTTCCCAGCCTTCCCAACAACACCATGAGTGAGAGACGACATGAGGAGTGGAGAGAAGAGCGCCACCACTCAAGAGGTTATCATAGACGAAATGGTAAATGTTACTCCTGAGTCCCTAGAGATTCTGACTTATTTTTTGTGTCCATGCTGGTCACCACGCACTACGGCTGTGCTGGTAATGGGGCGACAACACATTCACTTATGCTCATATGTATAACATGTCATATGCGTTCGTCGAATAGGGAGAGATCGGGGACGGAGTCGTTCGAAATCCCCTGAGAGGCCCAGCCGACATGACGATGAAGAGTACAGAAAGTCTCGTCATGCTAGGCGTACAAGGTCCCCAAGTCCATACCGCTCACGCAGCCACAAATATTACGATGAGGAGAGAGACAGAGAAAAGGATAATCGACATGTAAGATACTTGCCGTCTTCTTCGCGCGGTGTTCTAACACTGCTGTAGGATCGAAACAAGTACCACGAGCGTTCCGAAAGGCGCGGACGAGTCAGAAGTCGCAGCGTTGTACGTCATCCCTTCATTTTTCATGAGTTGCTTTTGACCTTTGAAGACGTGTGCATAAATACACCTAGACTCCTGAACATCGACGCCGATCTCCTTCGCCTTCGACAAACTCTACCGCATCATTATCATCCGGGGAGTCAGAATCCCATGCTGGCAGCAGTCATCGTATGTTGCGAGGAAAGTCGCCAATCCGTCGCTCTCGCTCTCCTTCACGTAGTCATAGTACTCGCAAGCCCGAAACGAAGCACAGAGACAAAGCCCGAGAGAAGAAGCACAAGAATCGCAAGGACAGAGATAGGGCGAAGGACAAGGAGAGACGTAGCGTCTTGACAGGCAAGAAGGTCTGTTTTCTCTTTCCCTGATGGGCTTCAGACTCTGATATAATCGCCTCAGATTAAGTTGAAAGTTCATAAAGATGCCAGGGATCTTGAGATGGATGCGAACAGGCAGAGCTTACTACAATTCCTGAATTCCACGTATGAATAGTATGGTACAGGTACAGTGTGGGGCAGTTAGTCATTTACCCTGCGTTGCACTGCCAACTTGCGTATTACCCTTTCCAGCGGGAGATATTACATAATTATCCCCTCCATACAATGACGCAACTGAGTCCCCCTATGACATAGATGATTAACTTTGGCCTTCACACTCATTGCTGGAAACATAATGCCTCTCCTCGACCCACTCAACGCTGTTAAGAACGCTCTCACGGATGCGGGTGTCATTCCAGATGTTATCCCCGCTGATCCCCCATTCATCCCTAAGGCACTGCTTGTCGTGACCTTCCCAACCGGCCAAGAGGCCCTTCTGGGCAACACACTCACAAAATCAGACACCGCTGATGAACCAACTGTTGCGTTTACCCCGATGCAGGTGCCAGATGTGACTGAGGAACCCACATATACGCTAGTCATGACGGACCCAGACGCGCCGTCCAGAAAAGATCCGAAGTTCGGCCAATGGCGGCACTGGGTGGTCAGTATTTTCATCATCAACAACTTTGTCTGAATTTATGCGCAGACCACCGGTGTGAAAGCCCCTCCGTTGTCAATTTTTGAGGCAGGCAATCTCGCTGCACAGTTCACCAAATCTGCTGTGACGCCGTATCAACCTCCCGCTCCTCCCAGGGGAACAGGTCCGCACCGCTACGGTAAATAAGAACATCTATACTGAGTTGCCACGCGAACATTAACGTTTACTGCACTAGTACTTTTGCTGTACCAGGAGCCGAATTCGGACTTCTCTATCCCGGCCACTGCCCCAGAACGCAAGAATGAGCCTGCGGATAGGACGAATTGGAATGCAGCGAAATTCGCTGACAAGTACGAGCTAAAGT
>PVYJ01006522.1:7066-28372 GCA_002995095.1 Rhizopogon sp. AM-2018a | reverse complement strand
GTCATGGGATGTACTTGTTGACACTCAGCATCGTAATGAATTTGAGTTACAGGCATGAATATATGTTGTTGCGTTAGGGTGCGGCAGTGAGTCAACCTTTTTGCACACAGCTGTAAGTAGTCTATGGAGTGAGTAGTATAATGTGCTAAGCAACTATCGGCATGATCATCAACTGACACCGGATGCTCGCAACCGTGAAAAGCAGCGATTTGAGTGACGGTATGCAGGTCTAGACGAAAATTCGGTGTTCAAGGAATCGAACCCATTACAAACGATTTACGATTGGAATTCCAGGCAGGTGGGGCACGGTGTTGGTGTTCTGTAGAGCGTGCTATCTACACATACCAATACCCTCAACTCAGTTGTCACTTGTCAATTTAATGGCAACAACAAAGAGCGCTAAAGTTACAGTGTGAAGAGGCGCGCTCGCACGACCATGGCTGAATACCACCATGTTCAATACCATGCCCCCCACTGTAGCCATCCCCATCATGACTCCCATCATGTCCACGAAGATCACCATGATTTCAAAGAAGTCAACAGAAACTACTTCAACGAACATGCTCATCAGTACAACGATCGTCCTGAAGCGCAAGAGCTTGCTCGGCGACTTGGAGCAGCTATGATCGGCGCTTATCCCTTCAATGAGGAGTCGACGTTTGTTCTGGACTATGCTTGCGGCACAGGTTGGCGTCTAGAATAACTGACACCCCTTGAACCCGTTCCAATATACCGTATTGCAGGTTTAATCTCAAAAGAACTTGCTTCGTATGCCAAATGCATCGTGGGCGTGGACATCAGCCAGAGCATGGTCGATCAGTACAATCAGAGCGTCGCAAATCAGGGTATACCACTCGATGAGATGAGAGCTGTATGCTGTGACCTTTCCGCTGCCCCAGATCAGCTAGATGGAATGAAGTTTGATGTGGTTGTGGTAAAATCTACGGATCATCTGCAACGTATGATGCTGACATCTTGATACTAGTGTGCATCCTCCTACCATCATTTCCCTTCCATCGAAGATGTTACCAAAGCTCTTGCATCATATCTGAAACCAGGGGGTTCGCTCCTGGTAACAGATTTAATGAAGCCATCTTCTGCACAGCAGTTGTTTCCAAACGAATCACGCCATATCGTCGCGCACAATGGCGGTTTCGAGGAGACAGACATCAAAGCTGCATTTGAGGGTGCTGGACTAGCTGACTTCGCATTTGTGACAGCCGGCTTGGGGAAGAAACACGGACACTCTGTCCAGTTCTTCTTAGCCTCCGGCATCAATGAAGTCGATGCATGAATAACTGTATTATATCAAATAATCACTTGAGAGATAATGAACCACCGAACCGACGCCTAGCAGCGATATCCACCTTAGCCTTCACTTCCCGGAATGCTTTCCACCAAGCTCTCCCGATGCTCTCGGGACTTGAGCCACCACCATCCTCCGTGCTGCGTTCATAAACGTCCCAACTCCTCCTCAAGAGGACAAGCCACCATTTCATAACAGCAATGGTTTTCTCCATGCCTGTATCAGCGGATTCTACGCTCCGCACCAAAAATTTGCTGAAATAGTCGACGTCTCTCTGGTTAGGCGGATAATCTGTGAATCCCTTGACCCATGACTCGATGACGGTCAGAACATCTCCAGTTTCAGTGAAGTACAGTTTCTCCCCTGGCTGCTTACCCTGCTGCTTCAGAAGAGGCGGCTGTGGGTGCTTAGCCTGAGGAGGAGGCTTCTTGCGATAAGGTACAGACGGCGAGCGACCAGAAGCCTTGATGATCTTGCGCTCTTCAAGGAGTCTTCCGCTTTTCGCATGTCGAGCCATGATCAACTGCTCACGCTGCAGATGGACAGGCAAGACAGCAAATACATCCGGATCGATACCAAGTTTACGAAGCTCTGCTTCAGATACGCGCATGTGCGATGGGCCATCGCGTTTCGCAAAAAGCGTGTTTTTTCGGGGAGACAAGATCGTTCTATTCTTCGGTGCAAGTTGTTGGGTGATTCTTTTGACGTTGACGCCTTTGACGATAATTTTTGGCCGGACGTTGGGGGAGGGTCGTACCTCTGGCATCGGTGAACGTGATCGACGCTGGTATTCAAGTTCTAGCTCCTTCCTGACATCCTCTGGTAATGCGTCGAAAACGTCCTTATCGACCTGGGAGAAAGAGGGGAGGTCTACTAGGTGAGACTCATTTTGGGGTGAATCATCTTGGGAAGGGGGGTCTGTGACAATCCTGGGTACTCCAAGGGCGTCTTGTTCAGGGTTGTTCGGCGAGGCTGTGGTAGAGCTTGTGACTTGGAACGCCAACTTCACTTGTCCGGGATCAATAGTATTAGATGCCGAGGTTATCTCTAGCTTCTGTATTTGAATGCCAACCCCGCGCAGCTCCATCGGATCGAAACCCCAAGAATCCAATAATTTCCATGCATGGTCACCAATATCCTTTGGATTGCTTGTAGCTCGGCCGTTTGCGCTGCTTAATGGAGTTTGCTTGTTGAATGTCTCACAAATGCCATGCCCCATGAACTATGAGGACATCCATCAGTACCGGCGTGAAGGTGTCTGTAATCCTCTGTACCTTAGGTGCCTCAATAGGTGCACTTGGATCGCGTTTCATAATCTTCAGAGTCAAAGAACGTCCATACATGTCGATGGCCATCAATCTTCGGGAAACTTCCTCCGCCATCTGGTATATGAAAGCCTTGGCTTGATCATTGTTCTCAAAACGTATCCCATACTAAGCCAGGGTGAGTACTCGGCAAACTGAAGAAGTAGGAACAGAGCTCACATTGATGTCACATGAAACAGACTTCCTCGGCTTGTCGGACTCGAGCTTTCGTTCATCAATTCCACGGATCGCATTGTACAGGGTTTCACCGTTAGACTTGCCAAGCGCATCGCATAACGCCGCTTTGCTCTTCTTAGCTAGTTGGCCGAGATTTGTGGCTCCGAGCTTCTCGTGCGCTTTTTGGCGTGTAGAATGTCCGAAGCCGTGAAGATCGTCGATATCCAACGGCGCAAGAACCTCTTGCACGTCTTCTGACTTTAGATGAAAGGATCCAGCAGGTTTAGCCTTACGCGTGGCAATGCGGGCAAGTTGTATGTTCTCTGCGATACCAATGCTGACTACGACTTGTGTCAGAAAGTGCCATTGAACGTTGTAAATATGAGGTACCTTCACAGCCTGTTGCATCTCTGACCTCAGATCGTATCTGTTCTGCAAGTGATTTTGCAGGATCATTCGGGAATGTTAGGGAAGACGGTCGAATTGCACATCGTGAAACGTTCGTGGTAACCTCAATCAACGCCTCATCAACGGAGACCGCCTGGATATCATCCGCATGACGCATCAAGATGGTGTAGAAACGCAATGATAGCTGTTTATATCTGACTTCATGTTTAGTAATGAAAGCACAGCAAGAAAAATGATTACATACTTTTCAAATTCGTACGGTATCGTCCTAAGACCAGGACATAGTCTACGGCCTTGTTGAAGGCTAAAGAAAGCCGTCACTCATACATGTATAGGTGATTGACAAGGATAACCATACCTCATGCCGTTCTTGATCCCGAATGACCTGGCTTCGTAGCTTGAGCTTGCTATTTCACTTGTACTAGACGCACCCCCTGTACCACCTTGCGAGTGACAAACAACAACTGGTTTGCCTCGCAACTCAGGGTGACTCAGAAGACCGACAGAAACGAAAAAACAATCGAAGTCGCAGTGCATAACAACACGCTTAAGGCCCAGCGCCTTTTCTTTGCCCTTTCTTTTTGAAGGAGACTCCATCACAAGCCGTGCCCTTTCCGTATTGAAATCACCATCCTTAGTCGTGGCCTGAAGGTCCCTCATAGCCGCAACGGACTCTTGTAGACCATTTTCGACTTCTTCGTGGGCTTGCTGGACCAACTCTTTCAGCTCAGCCTTCCATATAGACAGGTAGTGGAGTCGTGAATTTCTGTAAAAGCCTTCTATGAAATCTGGAGCCACAGAAGTATGTGCGGCTCTCCATTCCGGATTAGCCATAACTCGCTCGGCCAGCAGGTTTGATGTGTGAGCGGTATATCCAGGAACACGTGCAGCATCTTCGTGTGTACCAGGATCTGTAACATGGAGCGGTCGAGGCGAATAAGACGCGGAGGACGCTGCCTCAATGGTGGCAGTTGCGTGGACATGACCCATTGATAGTGGCTGTTCAATGTTACGAGAACTATAGCCTGATGCTGGCCGCGGATCCGCAGACAGATGGCTTTGAGGCGTGTGCGCTCCCTGGGATTGTTCGACCCTGCCTCCAGGTTTGAAAATGTAATCCCTCCAAGGAAGTAATGTTCTTGCAGCTGCACTATCTACCAGCCATTCGGGCCTTACAATCTTCATATGTTTCCAATCTTTGATTTTTGCAGCCGTCAACGAGCAGGTAATGATGTGGGTCCTGCATAAAGGGCAATGAATATTTGTCGTGACTGAAGTGGTAAAGAAGGTGCGGACACTAAGGATTTCTTATCCAAGTAGGGCTCAAATACACCCCCATGCGTCACTATTAACTGACGTAAGTCTTGAACTGAAGGATTCGTCCACCCGTTGATCTGCGAAAAATGTCAAAGCTTTCCAAGTAGCATCATTAGAATACGCACATATATTGAAAGCCCACTGAGAATCTTGCTCTTTCCGCCGATATCTTGGCTTGCCTCAAGGTTTGCATTCTGTATCTGGAGCTTTGCGCGCTTACGATGCATGTATTCTCCGAAATGACCAAAACGAGATGCCCCATAAATCTCCGGGTCCTCTTCGGCGTCACCCAGTCCATTGGTCGCATGTGAGGTCATTTCAGTTCGGAGCTCGTCACTCTCATCACGGGAACGCTTCCGACTCATTGGCTCTGCGTCAGATTGAGGAGCTGGGATTCTGGCGTTTTCATCTCCTGGTAGCACCGCGTTTCCTAGAGCCTCGAGAAATGCAGGATCATCCGGCCCCCAGAGATCCAAGGAATCGGTGGACGCAGATGATTGAAGTGATTTGACCATCGCTCTCTCCTTAGGGCAATGAAGCAGTACTACGCATATGAGTCTCCGTCCTGACCGCAGACTCGGAGGTCGGCGATCAGTGTATCATGTGTTGTTTGAACTTTGTCTGTTTGTTTGTCATCCTTTGTCAACCGGTCCAAGCCAACATGCGAAAATGAAATATCAAATACTACACATTCCATATGTGGACGAGAAATTAGACTATCGCGTATACGGAACGAGTTGGTAAGTTATGGGAGCACAACGAAAGAGGTTCAGTTCGTTGCCTTCATACATTATAAACACTGTACAATTATAGATATATCGTCTAACCAAGGAGTGTCCATGTCCAAAGTCAGAACGCGGGACACGTTCTTTGGATCATTACCAAGCGCTTGCCAAAGCAACTGGAGCGCTAGACTGGGACTTTTGTCTCTTGAGCTACAACATGCAGCTCCACGCGCCCATTCATCAACAATGGCGCGCTGGTTCGTACCACATATGTCTGTGAATCCGTCCGAGCAGAGAATAAGATATTTACGAGGAGCTCGGGGAGATGGATCGAGGGGATAATGCGTGACCTCCGGTGTGGATGAGATGTAAGGAGGTGTCCGATTCCTCTTCAGGAATTCTTCCCAAGGTGATGTATCATGCTGACCGGGGTATAGGTTGTAGAGAATACGCCGAGTAAACTCAGGTGGTTGTTTAAAGGGAGTATCTCCCAAACCTGTTCAATCAAGCACGTCAGCCGAATAATAAATTTACAAGTATGGAAGTGACGTGCATCGAAAGGGCGCAATAGCTCCAAGCACACGGCCGTCCAAAATGCACTCTGGCTCACCAGGGTGCTCGTTTATGACGCGCTCGACTTCGAGCGGATTTTCTCCATTGTGAGGTCGCGTTAAAACTTCAATATTCCACCCTTTATGACCAGTCTCCGAGACCATCACTTAAACCCAAGGTTAGTCGTCACGATGAACAACACCGTCACGCTCGACGTACGTCCTTGGCAGTCACCTAAGTTGGCGAGCCATAGATTTTTGTGGTCAGGGTCAACAAGAGCTACGAGCGCAGTAGTACCATACATGCACAATCTTGCCATCGTATAATTGTGCCCTCCGGAAAGCTGATCGTCGAGAACCGCCTGGATTTGCGAGTCTGACAAGTGAGCTAGAGATGATAATCCGCCGGGGAAAAGGTTCAGGACATCATTAGCGATGGCATCATCAAAAGCGCGAATGGCCATCGCAAACATGTCGGCAATTAAAGGTGGGGGCACCGCACGGTTACCGTGTTTCTGGGTCATCACCTCCAAGTGCTCCCGCACAATGATGGGCATGTGATGAGCCACATGTTCGACGGTATGACTTCCCAGGTGACCTGTGAAATATTTCCTAGTGACACAATGACCAAGCACATTCACAAAACTGCGCCTTACCATCAAAAACCGCAGACAGGGTCCAGATGCGTCCCTGGATATTTATTTGCTGGATTGCATAACGGTCTTGCGAAGGGGTATGAACGCAGGGCTGAAAATTCAGCGCATCTGCACGCCACCGTCTACTCGTGTCAAATTGGACACTGTGAAGGTTGGAGGCTGCTGCCAGGCGTTCCCAGGCAGCATCATGACTCAAGTCTCGGAAAGGACGCGGCCAACGGTCTGCAGGACTGCATAAACTTCCAGGAATATCGCCGAAGGAAGCAGATGAGGTAGGGCCCGCCTCCCGAGAGTGTTTGCAGCGGTCGGGCGTTACATCCATGACTCGGAGACGGCAAACACGGATGTGGGGAATCAGAATAACCTACCTTGCTGTCGGACCGCTTTTAAGTCCTGCCGTGTCATGTGCAGGACCGAGCGTTAAAGTTCAACGTTAATTGATGACATATATATCAATAATTCGTGTCCTTTGCAAGTGTGTGCTTATACACGTGGCGGACGTCACCGTGGTACCCCATCGGACATTTGGAACGGAGATGGCTCTCGTTTTGACCAGGACATCACGGGATATAGTTAACTCCCGGCGATCCTGTGTCCATGAATCCTTGGCCAAAGGGGAGAATCGCGCGGTCATTTGATAGTCAAGGCAGGCACACTGGGAAACCTCCGATGGCGGAGTGAGCAGACGAGGCAAATGAGGCATTGACTTATGTAATGTTCAAACCCAATACTCTCAACCATGCCATATTGGAGTCTGCTAACCCAAATGTGCTACATTACACTCCTTACCGGGGATCCCATTGAATTAAAGCAACGAAAGGGCTATATAGTCATAAGCTACAGTGTGGCGACAGAAAAAAAAAGTGTACATTGCGTGTGGTGACATAAAGATCGGGGTGGGTAAAAAATCAGTCTAATTCGTTGACGTCCATGCAAAATTATGAGAAAACATATGCTTATTTACGGAAAGGGTTGCGAGATCCGCCCGTGTTTGTGGGTGTTATCCAGTACGATGTGTCAGGTTCCGGAGACTGCCTTACGGACGCAGCATAAGCCTCAGCATCAGTGGGTGGCGTATGAGGTGTTAGCTCACGATGGGACACGCTTGGTTTCTTGCATACTGAAGAACCGAGGGTCGTTGTCGAAAACCGTGAGGTCAAAGGGTTCGTCTTGACAGGCTGCCGAGGTTCAGGCCCTGTACGAGGCATGCCTGTCACTTGGGAATACATGGACCCCGCAGATAGCCTGCCAGAGCTGTGCGCATCCGAGTAATCGTGAGACCCGCGACGCTTGTAGTGATGAAGCGAAGGCAGAGGCGAAGGAGACCGGCTCGAACCACCAATAAGTTTCTCCATCTCGCTGTGGTGTCGCGCCTCCTCCGCAGCGCGTAGTTTCCATAATGCAATTTCTTCACTTTCGGGCAGCGGCTCGCGACGACTGCGCCCAAAAAGCTTCTCTCCAAAGCGCGCGAGTCGCCACCTCCAGTTATTCTTGTGGGGAAGAGCTTTAGCAGACGCAAATGCTGCTGTGTCCTTTGCACGCTGCTTGCGAGCTCGGCGTCGCCAGCAGTATAAGAAGGCCACAAAAATGAAAGCACAACCAAGCGCCATGAGCAGAATCTCCCACCACTGCAATCGTTGAGTGGACGTTGTTGTGATGGGAGTCGATAGCCCGGTGATCGAAGGAAGTGCACCTGAGCTCGTACCCGAAGAGGAGGGCACAACTACAAGTTCTGAAAGGCATGCCCCAAGGCCTGGGACGACACTCGAACCGCTCGTGCAGTTGGCTGAAGTGCAAGTACCCCCGCGCAAAACCTGACTAGAACTTGAACAAGCAAGGCAGCTGTTTGGACCAGCACCTGAACAACTGGCGCAACTGCCATCGCAAGACTCGCATGTCGAGGACGTTGTGTCGAAATACTGGTTCTGGCTGCAAGTGGCAAGGCAGCGTCCACTCGTAAGGACAGGGAGCGCCTTGTTGCAACTAGTGCATTGGTTAAAGGATCCGCCTGAACACGTTGCACAGTCCGGGTGGCAGGAGACGCAATTCCCAGAAGAACTGAACGTGTTGGAGGGACAAGAATTGACGCATTGTCCGTTCGAAGCGAGCAAGTTGTTCGCGCATGTCAAGCAGAAATTGGCGTTTCCTGAGCAGCTGGTACAAGACGAAGAACAAGCTGTATAAGTAATCGCGTTAGCCTACTCCAGTATTGAATGCAACGGAAACCGCTCGTACCTGTGCATGTCAAATTATCCTGCGGAGAAAGAAAAGTACCGGAGGGGCAACTGGCCACGCACTTCCCTTGAGACAAGACGAAACCAGGAAGACAACCAGTGCATTGAGCCTGATCGACGGTAGATGCTACATTGAAATTGGATATTTGGCAGGACGTGCACTTCGGTCCACAAGCTGCGTGTCATATATTTAGCGCACAGTTCAAGTGCAAATTGGGATTCCGCTTACTGTCACATTCATGCTTGTTATTATTGGCAATCAAATTCGAACCCTGGCAGACACCCCCGCTGCTGGTCGTTACGCATGACCCGTTGAACGAGTACGTGCCAGATCCACAGATGACACAGTCATTCGAACTTGAACCAGTACAAGTCTGACAAAGAGGCGAACATGCTTGGCAGGAAGACCCAGCACTGTAACTTCCGTCAGGACAGACTGTGCCACCTGACGTAGTCTGCTGAGTAGCATCGCACTTCGTGCGGTCGTTAGCATCTTGAGTAAACCCTGTTTTGCAAGTGATGCAATCACCAGTGCCATCGGCGCACTGCGCACAACCGAGCTGGCAAACTGAAAATAAAAATGAGATCAGCGAGACAGATGTACGAAGCCAAACTCACTTTCACAGTTCCCGTTTGTGTCTAAAAAGAAACCAGACGCACATGCGGCGCACTGAGTTCCATTTGATGCCGACGTCCAGCCGTTGATGCAAGTACACTGTCCGTTAGAGCCACATTCTCCGTTGATACAATTGCAGCTGGATGGCGGGTTCGTCACGATTGGGGCCAAGCAACGACCTGTGCCTGATATTCCGCCATCACAAGAGGTACACCCTGAAGGACACGCTTGGCACTCCGGCCCGAAGAAACCAGTCGCGCACGACTCGCAAGATGAACCAGTGAATCCGGTGGGACACTGACACGTCCCGGCAGCCGAGCAAACGCCATTGCCGGAGCAAGGCGGCGAACAAGATGAAGATTGTAGATTGAGCAACGATAGCGATCCTGATGCAGTTGAAGGGAGCTGGCTAACATCGGGAATAGAGTTCCACAAGATAACGCGGCTGTTGCTTCCCGCTGACACTGCTGCCCAAACGTTTCCTGAAAGGGCCACTGAGGACGCAGTGATGGGAATGGAGGCATTTCCAACGGGTGACGTGGGAAGGCTTGAATACGACCCTTGTCCCGAGTAGAAAGCCTGAGGGTAAATCGCAATCCCAGGTTGAAGTGCAATATTAAGTGGAAGAGAAATTGAAGATCCAGCGCTCGAGTTGGCGAAGCCAGTGGATGGAGAAAGTGAAGCAGAAGACGACGTTAATAACTCGTGAAGGAGAGAAGGGTTAGTCGTCGAAGTGTACTGGTCAGGAAGAAGGAGAACATCAGTCGATATTCCAGACGCTGAAAGTGTTGCTCCAACTGATTATAGTCATGAGCATAGCGGTGAAGGCTCTAGTACTTTAGACTCACGAGTGGTATTAGAATAACCCTGAAGGCATTGACCCGCAACGCATACAACAGAAGACGAAGATTGCGCGACTAGACAAGCAGAGCGTCAGAAGTGTCGAGGACAATCCCAAACAATCCGACACTCACCAACAGACGCGCCGAAGGCGAAGGTAGCAGTAAGAATGCTCGACAACATGACGAGCTAACGAATGTGAACAATGATGAAAGCAAGAGATAAAGGTGAGAAGAGCGAAGCTCTGTCGGGAAAAGGCATTGGAACTGCGGTCTTTTTGTTATTTTAGAAGAATAAGATCGGTTGCTGGTCGACTGGCCACTGTCTGGAGAACAATGAAACTGCAGAGAACAATAAACGCGAGAAATAACCGAGTTTCCTTATTTGGTAACTCGCCCCGTTGACCACCAAAGTTGACTGTCCGCTTCGGAGGCTACTGCAGATCAGACGTAAGAATGGCGCAGAGCCGAGATCTCGTATATATTCACGAAATGTATGCGCGATGAAAGCCTAAAATCTACTTCTGATATTTGTTGTTACTTGTAAGTACGCTGCAGGAGTCCATCTGGTTATAACTATTGTACAGTCCGCTACGAATGACTAAAAAAAAAAACCTATGCAATGTAAAATAACTGGAGAACCTAGAGAATCATAAGGTCAGCATCAGGTTCGAAGCAGTGTCATAACTTGGACATCAGAAAAATAAAAGGCAATATAAAGTTATCTCCACAAGGGTTCAGAACAGGTCTGAAGTTTTTCATCAAGAGAACGACATCAAGAAGCGAGACTCACATGATGATCAAATACAGTGTATCCACGAAATAGAGATAATACAGAAGTTTGCGGTGTAACACTGTGGAGAAAGAAAATCAGCATCAGATCCACCTTCCAAGTAGGCGAGAAGAGTCAGAAAAAAAGGCAATATGAGATATCCGCATTTAAACATCGGAACAGGTCTGAAGTGTATCATCCCAAGGTAATGGGTGCATATTTGGAAACCAAGTACTCACATCTTTCACCGCACTTGCAGCGGTGGCATCGCAGTTGCCATAGGCTTCCATCGCAGCTGTGCGGGTGATGGCGAGCCATACTCCCAGTCCATCTCATCTGCACTATGATCACCCTCGTCGAAGTCGCAGTCCTCAACGTATACTGCGACTTCGCTGTCTTCCGGCTCCAAGAGCACCTCTCGGCTAGACCGTCGTTCCTGCATTTTCAACTTGCGAAGTGCAACTATGAGATCATCTGCAAGAGGCGTGGCATTTGGAGGATCCTCGCGAATTTGCTCCCAGCCAATGGGTGGCGAACCAGGCGGCGAGATAAGGAAGTTCTTTTCGATCGGTGGTGGGCGCAGAAAATTTTCGTCTGATGTCGGTGAAGATGGTGAAAGGATGGGGTTGGGCTCAGAGCGATATACTCGTAAAATCGTGGGCATTCTGCATGAAATAATGAGAAAAAAAAATGGCAAATTTTCACGCAGGATTACGAACCTGTGGGGGGGTGTCAATATGAGAGGATCACAAGCGTGCTTGGCCAACTCGGCAGAATCCTCTGAGAAATATACGAGGATGATACGAGAAAATGACGCTATTGGCACCCATTGGTTGATCTCGCCGTACGTAGCAAAGTGGTCGCGTAAAACATTGAGAATCGAAGGTTGGAAAAAGGTTCGGGGGACTTGTGTTATCACAAGCGAGTTTGTGGGCTGAACAGACTGAGGAGATGCGAGAGAGTTTGAGTGATGGGTCAGAATGGAAATATCTGGCATGTCGAATTGGCTCGTTCTTGTACGTACCAGCGGTGGGAAGAGTGCTTGTGTTCTCCTCGACAACCAACGCCGTAACTTATACTCGAAAAAAAGCCTGAGATTACATAAGCCTGCGGGCACTGCCTAGTTGAATTCAGGACACAGGCAACCCACAGTTATTCAGCTGTCTGTTTGAATGCAGTGTTGGGCGGTCCTTCGCAGTTCTTCTGTTGTCGATCGATGCGAAGATTCAGACTTTTCGGGCAACGTTCCACTGCCGCAGATCCGTAATCCCATGACTCCAGACTCGGAGTATTGATGAAATATGAGCATGTGTACAGACAAGTTCTTTCTTGTTCTCGGAGATCTCTCTAGAGATAATAAAAGCGATCATCCACCGGCACTATTATACAACCAGACTTCTGATGCCCTCGGTGTCAGGGTTTCGTAACCTCTTGTCATATAGCATCGATGCGTATCGTGATTCGTTTCCTAACTCATGTGCGCAACCGTCCCCGCACAGCATCCTGTTTCTCCTTAAGTGTCTGGACTTTCTCGTCCTTCGTAGCGTCGTAGGCAATAGTAACTTGATTGAAGCTGTAACGATTAGTAAGCTTGGATCAGCAAATTACATCAAGGGAGGCTGTATACACCGACAACTCACGGGTTATCAGGTGATTTCTGGAATTGCTTGTGCATCAGATCCTGTGAATTTCCGATGAGTCATTAAAAACAACTCAAATCGTGCGCTGGCAGTGGTACTGACTTGATATTGCTGCAAACGTAGCCCAGGATGCTGCGGGAAAATAGTATCGTTAGCCCCGGATGACTCAAAAATAACGACCGCACCTCCTCCTTAAGTCTTGGTAGTTCACGATCCTTGTAGGCTTCAAACGCAGCCTGGAGATGATAAACCACGATCCTATCAGAAGCCTGTGACATGAATCCTCACCTTGAACCGTCGCTATTAAATGGTAAATATGTCAGGGATGGTTTCGCCGGCGAGAGGTAAATAATCTCACCTCAGGATGTCTTTCGATACCTGCAGCTTGCTGCCCTACGCTAGCCTTGTCCATCTTTGCAGTCACTATCTCTAGCAGATCCAGTGCATTATCGATGCCGGTTGCAGCATAGCTTTCGATCTCCTTAGGCGGTTCATCCTTGGGGTTCGTCTCGGAATCTACAGCTGTGCTCGGGCCTCCAGCTGCGATTGCTCCGGGGCCAGCTGGTTTCACATCCTTCTTCTTTCCGGCTTTGGGTGCCGGCTTGGCTTTCACAGGGCCCGCAGCTTCTTCCTCTGCTAGCAGCCGAGCGTTCTCGGCTTTGCGAGCTAGTTCTGCACGACGTTTTTCTTCCTTGTCCTCCTTGGCTTTCTTTGCCTTGGCTCCATCCTCCCAAGTTTCTGCTTCCTTCTTTGCCTGTCAAAACTCATTGGTCAATTCCATGTAGAAGGTTTCGGATGTGTTTATGAGTAGACGCACCTTATCAGCAACTGCAGCGTCTTGTTTCTTCGCTTCATTCTCTGCCTTCTTAGCCCGACCACTCTCCTTCTTTGCGTTTCCACCTTTGGGAGCCATTTGTGAAGTTACTGGTATAATCAAGCACGGGCAATGCAATCAAGATTGGAGTCAATAATAGTCATTAGTCAGAATCTAATCTAATCAGCGCTTGTTCAGCGGGGACAAATAACCAAGGACATAGCCACAGCCTTATACATCGTGTTCTGAGCGCTCGCCGGAGACACATAAAGCACTGTTGACCAGTACTTTCCAGTAAAAAATATCCCCTTGTTTCCCTGAAATAGCATTTCATCTCTTCTGTCACCTGCATCTGTTTTCACCGTCTTTTACCATACCCCACGAGATTAGCATCGATGGGCGATTCCGTGAACAAGTGGTCTGCAGGAGTCGGTTGTAAGTGCGATTATTCGGTTTGAGTTCAGCATATCGATGCGCCCAACCAGACGGCCCAGTTCTCTCTCAAACTGATCTATATCTACTCAATACCGAGCTACAGCTACACCCAATCATGGCTGGAGGGAACCCTGGCTTCCACTTGATGTTCAACCTCGTTTCTGGTACGCCGCTTCAGGATATTGTGCCGTGGCCTATGATAAAATTAATGGCTTGTGAACTCAAGGCTCGACTGGTGGCTTCAATCCCAATGATCGAGACCAAGATATCCCATTTCTACAAAAAGACGAGCCTGCGACGCTTCCTCGCGTCCAGGATCTCATTATCATCACCGAGTCTAGTCCATGGTGCACGATGGTGCACAACGACCGCGGCGTCACTATGGGTGATGTCTGCAGCACGGTTTGGAAAGAGTGAGTACCCCTTCCCCTCCTCGGCCTCCGAATCTAATTCTGTCATCTCAGGTACACGGAGAATTACGTGACAGAAGGAGAATTCAACTGCCTCCCTCCAAGACTGCAGGAGCAGGTCAAGAGGGCTTCTTCGCACAATAATAGCTCTGGTGCAGCTTGGAACATGTACTACAATACTCCGGCACCAAATCGGTACAAGCGTGTCGGTGAGTTCCACCCCGGTTGCTTTACTTTGGCGCAATATCTCACCCATGCTTTGTAGATTGGCTTCGAGACAAGTACTACTTTGATGGTCTGACGAAGAAGGACGGATACTCCCTTCAGCGCCTCGGTTTCAGGGCACCCAATATTTTTGTAATGAGCCTCACCTCGTGATGGCTTATCCTGCATCCATTTCTGCTCCATCTATGGTTTATTCCAACCTTTTTTGTCTAAGGAAGGTCATTCTTCAGGTGTACACTGCCGACTCCCCAAGCTATGACGGTTGGGCGATGATCATGTATTTTGTATTTTGTCTTAGCTATTCTAAACGAAATCATAGAACTGACGTGATGATCAATTGCCACGAAGAGAGATCGCCTTGATGGGATCCCTGTTTCAAAGCAGAACATATGATTTTCTCCAGCCCCGATTGTGGACTGCATTGGGCGCCACCCACAACACGTTCCTTGTCCAATTTGAGTAGTGATTCCTAGGATTTATAATGGAAATGAAAACCTAGGAATCAGTGACCTGTCATTACTTTCTAACACATACCTTTGCCATATGTTTGTGGGGTGGGCACACGAGGCTGATATTTGAGTGGCGTGAAGTCTCAAGCTCAAGTCAAGTTACCCGGATCATACACAGTGAGCACATATGCATAGCTTTGAGCACCCGTGAGGTTTACCATCACGCCATTATGCATCGTGCCTTATGAGGCTAAGCGCACTGTTGTAGCGCCAGAGGAGATTTGGAACTTTGCATTGGCTCCGAGTCAGAAGTTACCTCTGGCATAGCCACTGATTACATACATTATTGAATATTCGCTTTGAGGAAGGCCCATATCTTCTCCCACCGCCTCATTTTCTTTATCGATTTCCAGTTTGCTCGCGTTTTAATTACTAAAGTCAACAGCCGCAGCAGTGTCCGGCTGTCTGTAGTGTTACAGGCTGTGAGATCAGTCCAAGCACAGCCAACTCCTTTTAGACTCTGTACATGCTGAAAGGCTTCCTTCTGACTTTGTCTACAGGTACGAGGTACGAGACATTATCTCGAGATGGTTGATGTGATTCTCCTTCCCAAGCCTTCTTGCATGACCAGACCTAGATATCTTGCTAATCTCTCATCCTGTGACACACGTCCCGAGTCATCTGTGTATTAATAAGTTTGATATAGATTTTCTTGCATTTCTCGTGAGGTCTTTATTTCTTTATGTCCTGAGTCTGAATTGATGCCATTATTTTCAACCAGTAACGGCGTGACACAATAAACGACTCCATTTATACCTCGGATACCCGCCCAAAATGCTTTACGACTCTCCGGAGCCAACGACCACTCCCTTCATACCCCCCCTCCCCTCCCCTGAAGTCCTCGCACCTCCAGTTATTCCTTCGGCTCCCCCAAACCACGTCCCGCCATCGTGGGCTCAACAGCCCCGGACACCTGGGCAATATCCATACTACCCCGTAACACCGCAAAATACCACACCATTCATTCCTACCATGCCAAGTGTCCATTCCACACCCGCCATGCAACCTCCAGGCTCATACTTCGCTCCTCCTACCAATCTTCCAAATACCCACGGCGGTCCTTCCGGCCATGGGTTCTCATCTGACTACACTGGATATCCCAACAGTAACCCTAGTCCTTTTGTACCTCCTAGCCAGCCTCCTCCAGGCACACCTTGGGCTGGGCCTGGGACGGGCTTCAGCGCATTTCAGCAGCCACTACCTCCGGGTGCTTCCGCCTGGGGTCCTCAAATAGGGCAGTTTACACCGGGTTATCCCATGGCCCCGCCATATGCTACGCCTGCAACACCTTGGGGCATGCCACTCTATGGATATCCTGGTGTACCACCTGGTCCCCCCGGGTATCCTGGTGTACCGCCTGGGTATCCTGGTCACACACCATTCATCCATCCGACCGTACCGCCCCCTGCAGCATCACATCCGCCTGACACTGCCCGCGCGAACTTCAGATGGACAAGCAATGCGGACCGTATCGACCCATTTGCCGAAGGGCCACATTGTATGCCCTTTGTTTCGTTTATGTTGGATTTTATCTGATTTGGCGTCATTTTAATAGACGGGCCCGTTCTCGAGCCTTTCCTTGTGAGGGCGGTGTCTGCAAACATCCGCATCAATCCCCTTCTATCCCCACCCACGGATTCAAATAACGATTACCTCCGCTGGAACATGATTTTCTCGACCAGCACTTGTTATCGCACGACTGAATCAAGGCGCTCGTGGATCAGAGGGCGCGATGCACCAGCCACTTTCCCGCGCCTGTCATACATTCGCATCATCTCACGGTCATTTCCCTGGATGATCTCTGTCAAGGCGAGGCGCAAGAACCTTGGCGTGACCTGTGGCGAAGTAGTCGAAGCTATTTCTGCCTATATGCAGGGGGACGTCGCGAAAAAGGAGTATGAGAGTTCCCCATCTCGTCGTCGGCGAGAAATTTGGTCAGCGTATCAATTTAATCGCTCTACGGACATCAACGCCCCTGGAGGCCAGCTCGGGGAGCAGCTGAGGCGGCTTGACTGGCTTGGAAGTAATGCGAGGTTTGGTGGTATCATTCGCAATGATGATTTCGTCAAGGAAGCTTGTGGAGACGTACTACCTTGCACCTTTGAGCTTCAGTGCATCCACAACTACCCGCTTAATCAGGAGGAAGCTGCGGAGCAGCAGCGGCGACACGCTCGAGACCGTTCTCGTCCGAGGTCTGCGGGTCCCACTAGGCGTACGACTGTTGAGGAGGTGGGTGAGGATGAGGATGATGAGGAATGATTTGTATGATATGCGGGTTTTCTTTCTGTCGGTTCGGTCGCCTTTCTAAATATCGCCAAAAAATGCTGTATCTCTGACTCCCCTTTCGCCCATTTATTTTCTCACCTATTCAACCATTGACAGGCTCAGTCACTCCTGTACACATCACGACCTGCAACGAAAATAGCCAGATAAACCACATTTTCTCTTTTTATTTCTGTTAATACGTTTGATTGTATTTTTGGGACCGAGCCCTCTGTAGACAATACATACAACGACTACTTACTTGCTAACGATGAGTAGTAACTCATGGTCTTCGGAGCCTTCTCGTCTAATGTCCCAGCCTTCAGCCCCTATATTTGTGGGGTGTCCTCATCCCCTCTCGAGAGCACCCACCAACAAAATCCATTTATTTACATGGCGCACTGGATTACAGTCAGTCACCGCACAGTCCTCGTCGGAAGACCAAAATGGTGTCCAAATCTCCTAATCACGCGTCTGGGTGGTCATCAAAATTGTCAAGTTGATAAGTACAATCACCTCTGAGATTTCCTCATAGATTTCAATCCCACCACTGATTGCGAATCTTATATCCATGACGTTCGTGATGTCTGATCTGTTCTTTGCGAGTGTGTAATTTGGAAGGCTTTATGTCTCGCACGAGCGCTACCGGGCCTAAAAAAGTGTGTATAAGCAGCACAAGGGACAACGTTGAGCTGGTCAACAAATATCGTAATAAGAAGTGGGGTCCTCTTGGAGTATGCACGAATGTACCACTGTGATTGGCATGGCTCGATACTACGAATGTGACACTTGGACTTGACATCATATGAGATGTCAAATACAATATTTCCTCGATCTTCCTCATGGAAAGGCGCTTAGCTGTGCTGCAGTATAGTACTTTGACAGTATGTATCGTCTTGCTGGCGATAGGGGCTGCCGTGCGGGTTTGACAGTTTTGCGCTCAACAATCCGAATCAGTCCAGATGAGTCAAAGGAAACAGGGGAGAAATCAATTCAGAACAACCCAAAATAACCTGGAGTCGCGGGGTCGTCGTACAATGCGATCGCTTGGCGCGCCGAAACGTTCCCGATCGACATATGTGCGGCGCCTGCCAAACCTAAGGGATGGATCCTGCAACGATCGAATCACCGTAAGTAGATTTACTCGAGAGTAGGATATGATCATAGTAACTTACACGATGACACGAATGTCATCGCCATCAACGAAAGAAGCAAAAAACAATGCTTCGGAACCCGTTGTCCTTGGTCCATGACTCAATAAGCTGAGAAAACATTGCGATCGCTCAATAGGATTAGTTTCGACCTTGAATGAAATGCCTTGCATGTTCACGCTATTACTATACCACGTTAACGTTCTTTCGTTACTGTTTCAACAATTCAGATCATACTAAGCATGACTCATTATCGAAGCCCACATTGGTGCGAGAATATCGCAGACATGTGCCAGACTAGTAAAATCGCAGTAGCGAATAGTCTCCCCCATGCAGACCCTCATAGAAGGAAGATCTCAGCCGTTCCTTCTGTATTAGGAGTGGCACAGTATCCAAAACAATCGAATCTCCGGTAAGGACATGACTGAGGAGCAGAAGGAGAGCATACCTGACGCGATGATAGCAGGTGAGTGGAATCGAACCGAACCGCTTGCATGGTTCACGAGATCTATGACAGTGGACGAGCCTGCAGCTGGCGTTGGACATCCAAGACAAGGGTTCAAGTTGTTGCTCCGAAATACTCCGAGTCAAAACCAGTGCGAGGACGTAGCTCCGGAGCTCATAGCAGTCAAGCCCTTGACAGAGCACCACCAGCATTCCAAAACTCGATGCGCACCATGACGCTGCCCATTCGACGGTTGATGTTGAGTACTAAGGACTGAGCGCTGTGAGTACTTTGGTTCAGAATCAAAGTTCCTGATCAGTGGCAGTGCACCGGAGTGCACCCGACAACCCCCTGAGACGCATAAAATGAATTCGTTAATGACCATTTTCCTTCGTCTATGTACTAAGTAGTAGCATATAAGTCTGGCTTGGGGAGACCAAAGCCGCATTAATAACTTAGTAGTTAACGTTCCTGGCAAAAAGTTGCGCGGCGATACGAATGTTATTGCACTTCATAGTAAGGAACTTGGCTCTTTCCCTCCAATCATGTGAAAACTAGTGCGGACCTGTGCTAATATTGTTCTGCTATAATGACGAGTTATCAACCAATTTCAAAGTTATCATTCTATACGGGTAAGTGATCTCTGGCACAATATTGCACATTGATGTCGAATATCTCGAGGTAGTATTGTCTGATATCGAGACTCTTTCAAATACTTTCAAAGAGCCACCTCTGCGTATCGTTACCGGTACCGGCTCCTATGGTGACCTGTGTAGCTCAGTCGTCAGTAAAAAAAAGTGCTGATTATCCTGTGAGGCTCACCTCTGCATAATCGACGGCCTCTGCGACTCCCCAGAACACGGTTACCCCACCATCTTGGATACTGAACGATCGCTGAGCCTATCTCGTCCGTAAACGAAACACGAAGCAGAACTCACGTGTATCCGGTGTTGTCGTTCCTGATGGTCCACACATAACTTCCCGCTGAAAGCACCGTCACGACGTTGTCGCCCCAGGCAGCTTGAAGGTCCTGAGCGCTCCCGGGACTCACAGACTGGGTATTCGTGTCGTAGTCCTCAATAATCCACTACAAATGATATACATATATATAAGATGCACAACATAATAAACACGTACTTGCTGAGTAGTATCGTTGGTCCAAGGAGTCACAGTCACAGTCTGGTCTTCACCGTTGAAAGTGATAGCGAGTCTTTCGTCTTCGGGCGAGAGAACCCTGTTGATGATGTAGTAGACACCAGGGGTAAGCACGTCCGACTCTTGTCTGCCATAGGACAGTGCCCCAACGGACAATAAACAATTGAAAAAGAATAAAAAAATTAGAAAAACGCCAGGAGCAGATCTCGGGGACAAGGTGAACAAAGTCATGGTGTCGGAGGGGAAAGGGCTTGGATATGGTGATGCTCTGCACTAAATGAGTTGAGTCCGCGGTGTAGTATGACCTCAGAGACGTGTCCTAACCTTAGTTTGCACTTGAAGTTGAGCAGATGGAGACGATGCTGGAGAATTGGAAGGCTTTTATGTCTCGCACGAGCGCTCCAGGGGCTAAGAAGGTGTATAAAAGCAGCAAGGGACTACGTTGAGCCGATCAATGATATCGTAATAAGAAGTAGTATGCACTACCATTGGCATGGCTCGATACGAAAGTGACACATTTCTACATCATTTTGCATGTCCGGAGCTTCGGCTCTACAGTGGGCGGTCTGAATGTGACACACGGACTCGTATAAGATGTCAAATAAATTAATCTTCCTCACGGAAAGGTGTTTAGCTGGGCTTTGACAGGTATGTAGTCCGGAGAAAACGCGATGCCGGCAATAGGGGCTTGGGCTTGCTCAACAATCTGAATCAGTACGGATCAAAGGGAAACCATCACACTAGCAGAGAAATCAAGTCAGAACCCCAAAGGTAACGTGGAGTTGCCCAGTGACCTTGTAAACAACGTACTAGTACTAATTCATCGTTCAACATACGGGCAAGTAATCCCCTGTCACTTCAGGCAGAATCAACAAGCTACGAATCGTACGATACAACCCATTGAATGCAATCCCTTTTTGAATGAGGATCCAGTCCGCTGCGTGCAATCGTACATTGGACCTGTCAAATAAACTCGCAGTATGTTAATCTTACGATACGTTCCATTTTATTACACGGACGAAAACATTTTCACTTTGTCATAAAGCAGATCGTCGAACTTTATCAGCATGTAAGTTGGTTCGGTCAAAAAACTGCTTTTTGACGTGTTTGGTTTAGGGCCCACTAGTAGGCCAGGACTTCATTCCGTAAATGCTTGTTTTGGTTAACTTGGGAGTCTCTTATAGTGCTGCCGAAGTCCGGTTCGACTCTCTTACACCAATCAAATACTGTCGCTTGCCATTGGTACTGCTGTAAAGGAGCGTTTGCTTCAGTGCTCTTGCTGATTGGCAAGCACGAACATCTCAGTCCTGTCCTTACTGACTAGAGACTGGGATGTGAATACTTACATTCACTTA
>PVYJ01006515.1:7246-21435 GCA_002995095.1 Rhizopogon sp. AM-2018a | reverse complement strand
GGGGTGGGGGAGGGGGTGCCGCCGAATAGGTTGCAGCTGACATGTCTGGAAATGGCTCAATGGGTCAACCTATTGAATGATGGATTGGAAAGTATCTAATAAAATGAGCGAGTGGGATGTCAGAGTTACAGTATGTGCGGGACCACGCCGCGGTGTTAGAGGGAGCGGCGTCCTCGATGATGGGAGATACAAGAGAATGAGGTTGAGGTTGAGGGCGAATCGCCGGAGGAGTCTATATAGGATGGCAATGGATAAGCATGCCGCCTAACTGCACCGGCGAGGTATGGAAGAGAACCCTATCCATAATGTACCTTTACACATATGACCATCGAATCCATGAAAAACTGAAAACGTGTTTGCCCCGTGTCCAAGTTGTACGGCAATACCCCAAATCTACTTCACCGTACCGTACGCAAGCGCGGGTACTTGCTGCGGTCCAAGAATCGCAAAATTCAACCCTTAGCTTGGGCCTCACGAAAACCACATATGTCGAGCGACCATGTCAATTTCCGCATCTTGAGAACCATTGACAGATTTGGGAAGACCTGCCATTGTGTGCGTGACTGAATCCTAGGATACTCTCTGTTCGACTAAGTAGAATTTTGACTACAGACTTTGAACCGCTTTCATGTACTATGTAGTACGAGTTTGAAGGGCGTATGGATAATTCAAGCCGCGACGACGTATAAATATGTGCACGCGTCTGCAGATCCTGGGCCTGAACGTTGAACGGTGAACGAATTTCATTGGGCCCAGTGCCGCTCCTCGACCAATTGCAAGGAAATGAATTGAGGTGCCTGGCCGTTGACGTCCACTGATACGACTCGGAGATGGGCCAGTGCTGGACAATGCGGTGATACAACGCGTGCACAATGAATTTTGTAGTAGATTAGTATTCGCACGATCATGAATCACGTAGTCAGTGCTGCGCAGTGCGGAAGCTAAACGAAAGTTACGAGATACCTCCATGCATGAGGCTTATCATTGTTTGTTCAATTCGTGTTCTGTCACTCTTGCCGAGCAAGCACTCCAATGCATGATCATCTAGCCCACGGGGGAGGCTCGAACTTTGTTCTTAAATTTTGACCCGCAGCTTCTGCCGACATTCATTATTAGCACAAGCAAGCGGTTACCTCGCCTCCTGTTTCAAGCGACAACACACCTGTCCCTACCTGTCCCAGTTATCACTTCTCCGTCCTTCATTAAGTTGATCCCTTGTATCCGATTATCGCATTTGGTTTCGAAGAAGTGACGTACAGGGACGGAGATCCGTGGAACGCCTTGTGCAGCCTAAAAATGCCGGATCTCGTATCGAAAGCCGCGATGGTTTGGGATGGCTGTCACTTACAACTTCAAGTACGATGCGTTGTACGAAATGTCTCCATCGCGACACGCCCAGCACTGTGAGTCTCCGAGTATTGGACGAAGGCCGACCACATTATCTCCCTTGAGTCTCAAGGCAACAGAGTTGCTCTGGAAGATGATCTGATCAAACCTTGACTCTTGCATGCCCGACTCAGTCATCCTTATGCACAAAATGACCATTTCAAAATACCATGTAGTGATGTCAATGTTGCTGGTAATAGTGACATCTGGTATGCTAACGGGCTCGTTACGTTCGATCCAGAAGTTGAAAAGCCTTGTGCATGCTCCAGGAGACATCAAGATAAACAATCTCACAACTCGGATAATATTAAGGACTCGGAGTCAGGTGACGAATCTGCAACACGATTCTCCACTTCAAGTTACCCGGGACTCCGTTGGCCGCTCAGAGGTGCCAAGACACTCCTAGCTCATGGGCCATATGTGCACATGGAACTTCTGGTGACCGAGCACTTGTCAATTTCAAGGTACGTCAAGCTCATCCAAAACAAATTGTGGTCTCTACTGTCCAAATAAATGCAGCCTATCCGGCGAGCCGCTTATCTGCCTTGTTCTCGTTTACTACGGTCGCAATATCACGTTGATCATCTGCTCGACTCTGGACTATCAGTGCAGGTCAGGTACGCCAGAACGTCCGCACTCCAGGAGAGGTAAATAGGAAGCCTGAGAGGCACATAATTAAATATTGTGCAATCTCACCAACGCCTCCACCTCCTGGGAGCGAGCTGCTTTTCACACCTTATCTCTGCTGGCTTCAATCACTTTATAACGTCCATCGTCTTGTCTAATAATGATTATTGGTGTGTAACACATCCACCATGATCAAGCCAGAACGCCCGGACTCCATTAACAGTACGAAAGAGGCCATCGGCGCCAAGGAAGAGGCCCACGATGTTGCCGTATCCGACCAGCGTCTTCTGGACCTGGGGTACAAACCTGAATTCCGCCGCGAAATGTCTCTTTTCGGAGTGCTTGGGATATCGTTCTGCGCGATCGGCATTCTAAATGGAATGAGCAGTGCGATTCAGACTGGATTGTTCTCTGGCGGGCCGCTTGGCCTGTTCTGGGGTTGGCACGTGAGTTTGACACTTCAATCTCCTTGCAAACGATCCTACAAACGGCTGTTCTCTACAGATATGCAGCTTCTTCATGTTTTTGATCGCTTTAAGTTTTGGAGAGATCTGCAGTGCATAGTAAGCAAGCCGTTCGTATTCTGCCTGAGCCTGTGCATTACGGTTGTCGCGTAGCCCAACAATGGGAGGATTATACTTCTGGGTTTGCAGAATGAAACCAGATGTGCCAATTCTTGGATGTAAGTCTCAGTATCAGTATTTCTTCGCAGTTACTCAATGTATTAGTCTTCACCGGCTGGCTTTATTCCATGGCTATGGTATTCACTGGCGTTTCCGCGAATTTGAGGTAAGTTGCGCTTATATCTCTAAATCAGATCCCTACGATTTGTCATCTAGCGCCGCTCTATACATTGCATCCATGATAGAGGTTGGACAAGGAAGGACTTTAGAGAGAATAGAAATTGCTGCGATCGCATGGGCTGTAAACATATTCTCTGGCATTATCAACACCATTGGAACGAAGGCTATAGGACATATGAGCTCGTTATTTGTCTGGTGGACGCTTGGTGGCACAGTTTTTTTGGCTGTCTCTCTGCTCGTGAAAGCACCCGCGAAGGTAAAGTTCTAATTTGCAAGTCCTGCTTCCCTCACGCGAGATCTGATTCCGTCTGATAGAATTCTGCTGGCTTCGCATTTACGAATTTTCAAAAGTAAGCTTACTCGTCTTGCGAACAAAGGTGATTAGTGACTGGTTGACTAGCTTCACGGGTTGGGAGTCCAAAGGCTTCGTCGTGCTCCTTGGATTCCTTCAGGTCAGATTCAATAATGTATACATGATGTACATTTGTGACTCACTTGCTCTAGGCTGTATATACACTCGAAGGGTGTGAAACCGCAGCTCAAGTCGCGGAAGAAGCCGTACGCGCAGAAATCCTGGCACCACTTGCCGTGGTTGGCAGCATCGTAGGCTCCTGGTTAATTGGCCTCGCGTACTTGCTTTCGCTACTTTTTGCAGTCCAGGACATCGCTTCTGTTCAGGCCACGACATTCGCCATCCCGATTGCTCAACTCTTCTATGATGCAGTCGGACCACGATTGACACAAGCGTGTCTGCTTGTAATAATGATTTCTCAAGTGATGGCTGCAATCACAACATTCACCGCAAGTTCGAGGTTATTCTATGCGCTCGCAAGAGATAATGCTTTCCCGTTGAAAAAACAATTTATGACCTTGAACCGATTCCAAGCGCCATATTGGGGTGTATGGACAAGTGTCTTGATAGGATGTCTTATATCATGTGCTTACATCGCATCTGCAATTGCGGTCAGTTTTTCCAGCTCATTACGCTACTTTTCTCTAACAGCATCTGCACTTTTTACAGTTTAACGCCATGATGTCCTCAGCAGCTATAGCGGTAATGCTGAGCTATTTGCAACCCATCATCATTCGTGTGTTCTGGCCTGACTCGTTCGTTATTGCACGTCTTGCGTTGGGAGTCACCTTTAATTCGTTACTTGATTATAGCCTTCAAGACTTTGGACCCTTTCGCCTTGGGAGATGGTCATGGACAGTGAACTTTGCAAGTTTTTTGGTACGTCACTCGCCATTTTATTAAGTACCGCCATTTATTGTCAGCGTAGTTCATCGTTCTCGTCTGTGTTTTATTCGTCCTACCTACGGCATACCCAGTGGACGTCTTCGACATGAACTACGCGATCGTCGCTGTTGGTGGTCTTCTGGTCATAGTGACGATCAACTGGTTTTGGTGGGGAAGACATAATTTTAAAGGACTTGTCAAAACCGCCTAGCCTTGATAATTAATAAGTATGATGGGTGTCCAAGAGGAGACAGGTGGAAAGAATTCGGTATTTAATGTCTCCCTTCTAGTTCGTTAGATCCAGTTGTCGAGGACCCACCGTTGTGTCTCGAATCAGACCTCGCTGGGGGCACGCTGTGCCTCCACTGAGGATGAGCCTGAGGTGATACAGGTATCTCAGAGGCTTGCTATGACATGCAATTTTGAGATACTCAGGTCCAATGAGAATATGCTTCTTTCAGGTTCTTCATGTGATAGGACGTATACTTATGTCAACATAAAAGCTCACGGGAAAGACTAGTAGACTCACTTGAGCAATGAATAACTTACTCGTTACTGTAGGTAGTAGAGAAGAAACGATGTCGTCCTCGCTAGGGGAGACTAATCACGTGATAGAAATCAAACAAACACTGTACAAACACTGAAACAGCAAGCTATTATGACAAAGTGTACTATGTGTGTCTGACGAGGATGGTTCCACTGGCATGGCCGCTTCCTGATTGTAGTATGCTTCTTGAAATCTTACTACCGTTTCTACAAAATCAGTCGCGGACCGCAATCAGTAACTGCCAGTGATCATGCTTCTTCTTGCGGATTTGATGAGCAACGACTCCAAGGCATTTTGTCTTTGGAATGACTTATTTGACACCACTTGACAAGTGACATTGCATTGGTGCGTAACTTCAACACGTCGTTTTCCCCTCAGCAAAGCTGACTATCTTCAGTCTGGCCTCAGTCGATGATGAGTCAGAAAATACCATGGCATCGCTGCTCGCTGGCACTGTGGTGACCGAGGATAAGCGAACCCTATCAAGGGACCAAACTGTTTTACAACATGCGACTGATTGTCCTTCCGAACTCGCTACACTGTGAGATATCTACCCACGGAACATCATTCAACGTTCAATGTTGCAATCGTGGCTCTTTTGATAGTTTATGATAAGGAGTCAGGTGACCTTTGAACCATACATTGTCCCTCATGGTTCCTCCTTACAGATAGACCACAAGACGCTCCCGCCCGGCGGCCCATCACTTGTCGATTTCAATTAAAGCGCTTTCACATCTGATCATTCGGCGGTGTCTACTGTCCAAAGTAGACACTACTTATCTGGAATCGGATTAACTGTCTTTTATCCCTTATCTCTGCTTTCTCTCATTTACTCCATCTCCACCATGATCAAACAAGAACGTTCAGAATCCACTGAAGGAGAAATAATTGCCAAGGAAGAGGCACGCGATGTTACGATATCCGACCAGCGTCTTCTGGACCTGGGATACAGACCTGAATTTCGCCGCGAGATGTCTCTCTTCGGAGTGCTTGGGATATCGTTCTGTGCCATTGGCATTCTAACTGGAATGAGTAGTGCGTTTCAGACAGGGTTGTTCTCGGGTGGACCGCTTGGCCTGTTTTGGGGGTGGAATGTGAGTTTGATGCTTCATTCTGCCTGAAAACGTCACAAACTGCTGTTCCGTAAAGATATGCAGCTTCTTTATGTTTCTCATCGCATTAAGTCTTGGAGAGATCTGCAGTGCATAGTAAGCAAGCCATTCATACTCTGCGGGAGCTCGGCCTCACGGTTGTCACGTAGCCCAACAATGGGAGGACTCTATTTCTGGGTTTGCAAAATGAAACCGGATGTGCCTATGCTTGGTTGTAAGTCTCGTTGTCCACCCTGTGCGCAGTGGCTCAATGAAGTAGTCTTCACTGGCTGGCTATACGCTGTGGCCATGGTATTTACTGGCAGTTCCGGGAATTTGAGGTAAGCTGCATTTGCATCATTCGGATAAGGATCCTACGATTTGTCTTTATAGTGTTGCTCTGTACATTGCATCCATGGCCGAGGTTGGGCAAGGAAGGACCCTAACGAGATTAGAAATCGCTGGCATCGCATGGGCCGTAAACATATTCAATGGCATTATCAACACTATTGGGACGAAGGCTATAGGACGCATGAGCACGTTCAGCGTCTGGTGGACGCTCGGAGGGACAGTTGTTTTGGTCATCACCCTGCTTGTGAAAGCACCCGTGAAGGTAAAGTCTGACCAACTCACAATTCAGTTTCCTTCACACGAATCGTGGTCTTGTTTGGTAGAATTCTGCCCACTTCGTGTTCACGGATTTTCAAAAGTAAGCTTGTTCATCTTGTGACCAAAAGAGATAATGACTGGTCGAGTAGTTACACTGGTTGGGAATCCAAAGGGTTTGTTGTGCTTCTTGGGTTTCTCCAGGTCAGGTTTACTGCTGTACATGATGGCCTCTGTACATTTCTGATTCACAGCGCGACCTTGATATAGGCTGTATACACCCTCGAGGGATGCGAGACCGCAGCTCAAGTAGCGGAAGAAGCTGTACGCGCTGAGATCCTGGCCCCGCTTGCTGTAGTTGGCTCTATCGCAGGTTCTTGGTTGATTGGTCTCGTGTTCATGCTTGCACTTCTTTTCTCAGTCCAAAGCATCGCTTCCGTTCAGGCCACCACATTTGCAATCCCGATTGCTCAACTTTTCTATGATGCAGTCGGGCCACAATTGACACAACTGTGTTTAATTGTTGTGACTCTTGCTCAAATGATGGCTTCGGTTACAAATTACACCGCAAGTTCGCGGCTGTTCTATGCACTCGCAAGAGATAACGCTTTTCCGCTGAAAAAACAATTTAAGGCCTTGAACCGATTTCAGGCACCATACGTGGGTGTATGGATCAGCGTCTTGATAGGATGCCTTATATCATGTGCTTATATTGCATCTGCGTTTGCAGTCAGTTTTTTCGTCTTATTACGCTGCTTTATTCTAATCGCACTTGCGCTCATGCAGTTTAATGCCATTTTATCTTCAGCAGCTGTATCGGTGATGATGAGCTACTTGCAACCCATCATCATTCGAGTGTTCTGGCCTGACTCGTTCGTTATTTCAAGTTTTGTGCCGAAGCCACTTTTAACTCATTATTTGAATCTAGCCTTCAAGACTTTGGACCTTTCCGGCTCGGAAAATGGTCATGGCCGGTGAACGTTGCAAGTTTCCTGGTTCGTAACTTCCGAATCTATTAAGCACAGTCAATTCACTATCTGCGCAGTTCACTATTTTTATCTGTGTTTTATTCGTTCTACCTACGGCATCCCCAGTGGATGTCCTCAACATGAACTATGCGATTGTTGCTGTTGGCGGTCTTCTGGTTATAGTGACTATCAACTGGTTTTGGTGGGGAAGGCATAGCTTTAAAGGTCCTGTAAGAACGTTCGCGCTTTAGTATTGCCCAAGGGCGGACAGATAGAAAGACATCAGTCTTGTAATACATTCATTGAAGAAATCTGCGTGTACCAAAGTTGACGTCGGGTTAGATGGTGATTGAGGAACATATCATTACGTAGATGGCGGCGAGTAAACGGCGTGCACGAAATTGGAAACTTTGAAGGATCCATCGTCGCCATTCACAGAGTTTCCCGTATCTACACAATCACACTCTGCCCAAAATCATGATCATATAATCATGACAGGCTCCAGAGCTCCAGAGATCTGGTTTCCAGAATACACGGATCAGCAAGGGCATTCTTACCGTCCATGACATCAGTTGAGTAGTAAGTAGGTCGTGCCTACGCATCAGGTGGGATAGTGGATATAGTCGGAATGACCGAACATTGCATCCGCCAAACTTCATATTTGGAGGGGGGTTCCTGTCCGCAAGCTACTATCTCATCTAGAAGGGGGCAGCCCACAAATGAATCAATGACGCACCATAGTTATTCTTTCTTATTGCAATGTATGGCATGGAAAATTAAGTTGTTGCCACAATAGTACAATTGATATGATAATATACAGTTCGTGGCGAAACCGAAGGCATGCAGGGGTATAAGTAACACGAGATGGCCACGAGACAAGAATATGTTCGCCACAACTGGCAAATAAATGTCATGAATGATCGTGATCATACCAGCAGTCAAACAACTTGAACAACATGTGAGAACATCAGACTGCACTATCGCCGTCGGTGTGACTTCTTGGCTCTTCCAGCTTGATGCCATCATCATATTTAGAGTCCACGACGCGTTCAACATTGATTTGGATCTACTCGAAAGTCAATAAGGTCACGGGCGTAAATGGCAAGCTACTTACTGGTTGCCCATGTTTTAGGTCTCCGGCTCTTGGTTGGCGAGGATCAAGCCGCGTCTATGGTTTTGTCAGCATATTACTCGACCGTGACGGCCACAGAACTCACAGAGAATTCGTATTGCATTCCAGGTACATTCCCGAGGTCCTCCGGGAAGATGACTGGTAGAGGACGACTGTCTGAGGAACTGTATTGCATCACGTCCCTCATTTTCTGTCTAGCATTGAGTCTACAGCAAAACATTATGAGAACAGGAACACCGCATCAGGCATGAACTCACGTAGCCAAAAGGGAGTTGGCATAAACTACCCCGGAAATGAGATACGTTCGTGAGAATCCAAAATGGCTTACATTTTGCCACAACGAAGTGAAGACCCAGGAAAATCCGGTTTTGAGGCATTCCTTTCCACTGTGGTGTTTGAGAAATAGAAACTTAACAATCAAGGTGAGCTCACGGAGAGTAGTGATGCGACCGCTGCCGCACTGTAATGAAGGCAGTATTAGCATGTAACTTAAGGCTTTTTTTTGGAAGTTTCTGAAACATACCATGTGATCGATCCATTCTGAATCGTCCAAAAGGTGAGCGTGTCGATAATATGGATAGTGCGACTAGACGAATGGCCATTTGATAGCTTTGTAATCATTGTGCGATTTTTGCGAAGGAAGTAGCACAGAGACGTTGTGATCATGATATCAACAATAGCTGAAAGCGTCAGGCCTAAAGTGAAGATCCACTGCAACAATTATGATGATCAATCGATACGTCTAATTCTGCGAAGCTGCCCACCACCTACACCTGGAAAAGGGAGAGCGAATTTTGCATATGATTCCAATCTGATCCTGAGGGGAACAAAACAAGCTTCAGTGGTTATCAATCATGTTTAAAATTGAAGGTTATTTACATCTCGCCCATAGAGACTGATCACGTTTTGAGAATGTGTTATGACTGGAGAAACCACACATGAAGTTGCTTAATAACTCACCACTGGCTGCAACTGAATAGAACGTAGGTATAAAATCAGCAAAATTCGTATGTGCGGCATGATTATTGCCGCCGAGGAGACTTACCTAAACGACAGAAAGCGAGTACAACCTGAAAGCAGGAATTCCAGCAATCAAGTAGCAAGTTCTTGAAGACGAAGCTTACAATTGGAATTACTACAACGAGCTTCTTGTCCAGCACTTCGCATCGAAATCAGTGTGAGAAAACAGTAACAGAGAGGAGTATGTTACATTTATAGATTCGGTATGCAAAAAAACTGAAGTTGTCAAGTTAGAAACATGTTTCACCCGCACAGCATCACTAACCTTTGGGTGAGGAAGGTAATAAAAGCCTAGCGAATATTGTGGTTAGCATCAAGCAACTCACACGTGTGGGAACATACAGTAAGCTCGACTGCAGGCTAGAATCCAGTGGGGCTGTGTTGAGGATTCAATGCGTCTTGCAGATTAAGGTTGCTCACACCAACACTCCTTATGGTGCATTAGGTGTCCGGTTCGTAGCAAATAAAAAAATCTTGCGTACCAAGGAATATGGTCCAGCTTACTGAAATCACCGTATGACACGATGATGGAATCCCAGAGGGCAACAGCCACAAATGCGGAATGACACAAGTCAAGTAACCTGATTTCCATTGACATTCATCTCGCATGTCAAAAGACACGAACGTACCACGTTGCAATGACCTGCGTAAGGCGATTAAAGTGGGAAGACGAATTGAGAGTTTCCGTACCAGTGACTTAACGCGATAAGGCTCACCAGAGTACTGTCTCCAGTACATGATGAATTGCATGTTAACGCATCCCGACAAGCTGCGAGGAGATGTATTGCATATTTTCTGATCTATACTTATCACGCACCTGAACGCCAGCAGGCCACCGATTAGTATGGCTCCATAATCTTGAGCAACGTTAACTTGAGCCATCACAAAGACAACGATAATTCAGAGGGACAAGGATACTTAATCCCCCACTGTATAAGTAGCATATAATTTGAAATTCACGCGCATGATGGCAGTTGGAATCAAACTACTCCTTATTATGGAATAACCCAACGTTGCGGTTGGGAGCTAGCCTCCTAAGGTGTTGTTTGCAACAACATCTGATAGGAGCCTATGAATACATTGTGCCGTATCTCCCGGACAGACTTTTATTTGAAATATGGCCGGACCTTCATCCCCTTGAGCTAATTCGTGGTCTCATTAGTGCTCGTGTGATTTCCAACTGGCTGTGAAACGACAACTGTTGTATCAAGATTTGACTCTCGTACGTACACGTACCTTTCTTTACACGCCATACATGTTCGCCCATTGATTCTCCGTCTCAATACGTGTTTTTATTCCTCTCCTTGAATAATGTTTCGGTAGTCTTTTGACCCAAAAAATTCAGTCCCTGGTCAATTCCTAGTCCGAGTCTGTGTATTCTTGATATGTTGGATACAAGTTGCTGGTAGGACCTTCCGCTGTAAGTCCACTGCCAGATATTTCAGGCTGATTCTCAGTTATTCCACGCATGTGAGAAGCTTGGGGTAAGAGAAGTCAGGCAAGAATATCAGGAACAGGAACTTGACTATGACACCTTGAAGCTTGATGGCATGATGATCAACCCCGGCGGCAGCGCGTGATTAAAAATAAGGTTTCTCCGAAGCTACTGCTAGACTGCATGATCAATGCGGCGATGACTTTCAGGAAGATTTTGAAGTTCAACGTGACTTACATCAGCAGTCATGTAATTGTGGCTGCGCACTGTGAGTCTGTGGGTTTCTGTGGAGTCTGTCGCTGGCTGCACGACAACGCAAATTCTGTACTTTCTGTGGGAAAAGTTGTAGTTTACTGATGTGCTGTACGACTCTTACAATGAAACAGATGTGCCCTCACGCCCCCGACTTCTGCAGACGCCCACTAGTCGGAGGGGCTAGGATGCGAGTCGAAGAGATAGCTTCACCGATTGGAAATCCAAAGGATTTGTTGCGCAACCTTCTTGGGATTTTTCAGGCCACCATGCTACGCTCCGACTCACAAGGCAACCTTACTTTAGGCTGTATACATGGTACGAAAACGCAACTCAAGCAGCGGAAGAAGCCGTACGCGCAGAGATCCTGGCCACTTAAGTGCTGTAATTGTCAGGTAGCAATTACAGCATGCCTACAAGCGCCATAATGGGGTTGTATGGACTACATAGCGTCGCTTCTTGAAACGTCCGTGATCAGAGCCGAGGCTTGCTGCGCCATTTCGATGTTGATCAGGTGTTTTTCTTGTGTTCTGGCATGATTCGTTCGTTATTGCAAGTGATGTGACCAGCAATCCAAACGTCATTTAACTTGCTACTTGGTTCTAGCTCCAAAACTTAGTCCTTTTCGCTTAGAGAATGGTCATGAACGAAACGTTTCATAACTTCCCATATTCGTTGTCTGCGCAGTTCAGCTTTTTTTATCTGCGTTAATTTGCCCTACCTAAGTCATATTCGATGAATATTCATCAACATGAATTATATGTGATTGTTCCTGTTGGGCAGTCCTTCCGGTCATAGTTACCATCTCAGGTTGGTGGGCAAAGTATAGCTTTAAGAACCTTGTGAACACTGGAAACGTTCGCGTTTGTCGTAAATGGTCGTCTAAATGGCAGACAGATGGAAAAAAAAATATGATTCAATGCCTTGTCCCTCCTATCCTGCCGACGTAATCCTGTAATACGTTGAATTCAAAGACTCAGAGTCTAGAGAGTACTTACATAGTAACATAAATATTCGCACGTACTAAACTTGACTGACCTACGCAAGATTTGCGCATGTCGCATTTCCAGACGAGCGTGTCAGACCTACTAGCATATTGGTTTGAAGGAAGATAGTTCAGAAGTGAAGTACATCCTGGCAACATTCCGGCTGCGGCAAGTTGAAGGTTCCGGAATCCGGCATCTCTCACTGGCACGTGATGGCCAAAATGCCAATCCCGAAGGAAGTTCAAGCCCTTGAAACTTAACGAGCAACATCAAGACGCGTTATATGGCTTTTCTACAAAAATTACGGACGACAACCAGTAATTGAACACGTTATTTCAAACCACCATGAACAGTGAATACAAGGCCTCGAAGGAGGCTTTTGTCTCTGGAATGACTGGCTCTACAGTTTTCCATGTAAACATGATAAGCGGCATTGCACTGGTGCGAATCTCTAGCCTTCTGCTGCCAGCAAGCTAACTGTCTTTAGTCCTCAATTGCCCTCCATTCAGCACTGCGTTCGCGCGTTCAAGCATTTGGGCTCACCTATTTCCTGGCAGACTTTATGATACTTGTCCTGCCTCTGTTATTATCCATGACTTCATTCGCGGAAGCTCCTGGCGCGTTATCACTTCTACTTCTTGCGCCTATGCTTGTATTGCTCCTTCTTCCCCCCCTTGAGAAAGGCACACCATTACCAGCTGAAAGTAGGGATGAGCTGGCATCCTCAGACGGAAGAAGTCGAGCAGAGACTCCATCAAAGCACTTGCTTCAGTCCCTCAGACCTTTACCTGCTCTGACTACCTACCGTGCTCACATGATGTTAATGACGATCCTCTCTATCCTTGCTGTCGATTTCCCAGTGTTCCCCCGAGCACTAGCAAAGTGTGAGACATATGGTGTTTCTTTGGTTCGTTGGGAAGAAATCTTCGTTCTTTAACTGTTCACACAACTTTATTTTATAGATGGATCTCGGCGTTGGCTCGTTTGTCTTCTCTCAAGGCGTGGTGTCTGCGATTCCAATCATCAAAGACATATCCTACCTTCAAGCTCCTATCATTCCTAAACTGAAATCCGTCTCCCGTAAGATGACACCCATCATTGCGTTAGGCATTCTTCGTGTCGTTTTCGTGAAAGGCACTGAATATCCTGTAGGGTCTTGTGTCGATCCTATATTACGCTTACGTCCCTAATGTTCTACAACAGGAACATATAACAGAGTACGGCGTACACTGGAATTTCTTCCTCACCCTGGCGCTTTTGCCCATCATTGAAGTCATATTACATCCTGTTATCTTGCATATCCCCGTCGCCTTGCTAGGTCTTTGGATTGGAGTCAGTAAGTAATGGTCTTCTGATAATAAATCTGAAGTGAATACCTGTTTAATAGTGCACCAATTCGCATTGTCATCCGGAGGATTGAAGGAGGTTCTACTCAACGCTCCACGGAGCAACATCATCTTCGCGAACAAAGAAGGCTTGCTATCTATTCTGGGTATGGTTCGTTACTTTAGTACGATGTCCGTCTCCTAATCCCTCTTCGCTAGGTTATGTTTCGATACACATACTGGGCCTTTCCTTAGGAACAATCATACTTCCTCCCTCCCCTTCGTTCTTCCGAAAACAGCAGCAGCTCTTACTCGATGGGCCATCATCTTACCAGCCAAACAAACTCGACCCTTCAGCACCCAGGCAGAACGCAAAGACCGTCATTGAGTTATTGTCGTACTCTGTAGTGTGGTGGATGCTTTCGGCCTTTACGCGGCTAGGAATTGATGTTTCGAGAAGAATGGTTCGTTCTGCTTGTTTTGCTTTGCGTGCACAACGCCCTGTTAAAGTCTTGTGCTGAGCTAGTCCCTAGGCCAATATTTCATATGTCCTTTGGATTACAGCTTACAACACGTCTTTCATCCTTGGTTACATATTGCTTGACATGGTGTTCTTTCCCAGCAGGACATCAAGGATACGAGATCCGACTGATCCTTCAGGCAAACGACTGCTCATTGAGGAAAAGGGATCAAAAAGCAGCGCACCTGCGCTGTTGGAGGCTATCAACAAGAATTCATTCATCTTGTTTTTGCTGGTTGGTCTTGCGAACACAG
>PVYJ01006509.1:21224-45059 GCA_002995095.1 Rhizopogon sp. AM-2018a | reverse complement strand
TAGCTACTTACTCTACCGCTACTTCCTTCTATCCTTCTAATAGGGCTTCCTATGGGAAACTAGAGTCTCGTGTACCTCGTCTTTCAATTCCTTCACTCGAGATATAACAGTCTGTGTATGTGCTCTCTCCAGACTTGGATCTGGCTGCTTCTGCATTTGCCGCTCTAACATCTTGAGAGCACTAGCCACACGATTGTCAAGCTGCTTTAATACATCCTTGGAAGCCCAGCGATCTACGAAGTGCTGCTTCGTACATTCCACTAGATCCTGGAGAGATTCGACACCACCATCGTCGACTAGTAGAACATTTGTGACAGCGGCCGCGTGCCATGCTTCCCTGGTAAGTTTCTTCCATTGCTCATCTGTAACTTCCGGCTCCGAAGGGGCAATTCGCAGGAGGAAACCGATGAGATAAAAGGGATGTAGATACCACCGAAGGCTTTGTTCGATGATAGTGACACATCGCTTAACGTAGTCGTTTCTAACGAGATGGGGTCGCCAGCCAGAGTCTCGATTCCTCGCAAGTGCGAACACGAGACGGAGGAAGCACAGATCACGTTCTGGATCGAAGGACTCTTTTTCTTCAGGGAGCAGAGGATTAATGGGAGGAAGAACCTCGTCTCCTGATATATGGATTGAAGCTAGAGCTGATCGTGCATCATGAGCCGCGCGCAGGGCAGCATGGCGCACATGATGAGGCTGGCCTGGCTCCATGAAGGAGAAAAGACTCTTAACGTATGTCAATTGCCATTCCGTTGAATTCCCAAGCTGTCGCATCCCACTCAACACAAGGAGGACGTTGGTGACCACCTCATGATCATCAGGATCGCGGAGACCATCAAGATAGTCAACCAGCCAGGGGAAATCGTTGAATGACCGAGTGTCTCCTTCCCACGAAAATACCCCTGACCAGATGATGCCTGGCTGCTCCAATCGGAATTGACTCTGACATCCCGTTGTAACGATAAACCGCAAGATACTCCGTATGTCTGAATCCCAATTCGACGCTCTAAAGCCTTCCCGAGGTGCCCGGTCAAAGACTTCCCTACAATAAGCAATATTACTCGCCATCAAATCTCGCTTCAGGAAGCAGGCATCATAAGGCGCAAGATGAAACAATTTGAAGATGATCCTAAGAAACTTCTCAGTTTTCGAAGTGTTGTCGAGGAATCCGTGCAGGGGGTGTCGTTTTACCGGGTTATTTGGGCAGAGGAGACGTTGGAATTGCACAGCCAGGATTGTTGATAACTTTCTGGCAGCGTCACTGAGGGAAATGGTAAATATCTTGAGATTCCAACAACGGAACATGGCGATGCCCATACTTACCTTTTATCGGTTCTTGCCAGTACTTTCCATCCAAACTGATAACCCAGCATTTGGGAAGCAAGAAGGGCGCAGTTGGCGACGATCTGGCCCGACGATTCGGATGACAGTAATGTGTCAATGACGTAGATGCTCAAGTCGACGAGTTCGAGTGTGACGCCTTGCTCGAGTGATATACAGTACGGCAGAATATGCAATAACCACACTAAGGTTGCGTCGGAGTCACGCCAGTGCATTTTCGCAAGTAGCTGCGCGACATCATGATCCCCGAATGCCCATCTCCGCAACCCTAGCACAGAGACTATGGAGAGGTTTCCATCCAGAGGTTCGATAATTTTCCATAAGTGGTTGAATTTCTCCCTTTCCTGCTCGAGTTCGAAGAGCTTCCGAGGACCAGAACGGGGGAGATTTTCGCAGTAGATATGGTTCAAAGCCGTTGCGCAGATTATTACTCTCTCTTTTGATCTGGAAATGAGCTGGTTCTGAATGTCGAAACATGTCATGAAGGTATTTTGAAGTTGGTACAATATGTCGGAGATGTCCAGATGTAAAGGCCATTCAATCTCTGGTACAAGACTCGCAGCAGCAAGAAAGACTTCAGGATCGGTAGAGGTACCCAACAGCCATTTTACAGCAGGTGCGTCAAGTAATTCAGATGAAGTATCAGGGATATCCAGGGGTAGAATATTTCTGGATGTTAGATCCAAGACTTTGAGCGATACGTGTGCCTCGTCGTCCAGCGCAGTGGAACGACTCAGCGATCGTCTGATTAGCGACCGCAGCCGAGTTGTAAAGGCCGGGATGTAAGAGAGGACGACAATTTTTGTGATATGCCACAGGAATAGTGGAGGACCCCAGATACTGATGGAGGCGAGCATCAATGCAACAATTAATGCTTGAGATGAAATTTAGTCATCAGAGATCACAACAACAGCTGGATGAACGGTACCTTCTGAATGTAGCGCACTTCGTATGGCATGTGCACATACTCTTGTATAGCCCAGAACGACCCGCCGTGTATATTGCGCATGCCTGACAGTCCATCGAAAAGCCGGTTGGAGAAGTTCTAAGTAATGAAGGTCAGTATTGAATTGAGGTTGACGATGCATAAAGTTTAAGAGACATACTATCTATACCGCACAGCCGCAAGACGGCAGATGATGGTGTCTGATATGGACAAGCAGTCGAACTTAATGAGGCAAGAACTGCGAGCGAATAGAAGAGAAGCCCAAATATCACTGTTGCGATGAGTACCCAGGCAATAGAATGTTGCTTGTACCACATGTCGGCACTGATGGAAATCCCGAAGAGTAGCAATGAACACTGTAGCAACATGGGAAAGGACTGAACTACAGCATCAAAGTACCATACATTCAGCCCGTCCATCTTCATCTGCCTGCGCCTCCCACGATCCTCAGGTGAGCCGCGACCATAGCGGCTGGATTTGTAATAACCCAGCCACTGCTTGCCCAAAACGGCGCCGAATGCAGTGAGCAAACTCATAGAAAGACTGGCATATGCAACAGCCTGAATCCAGATGTCTGTCTGGGATGGCGACCAAGTGGACGCCGGTTCCAATGACATTGTGCCAGCTGAAAGATTACCCAATCCAATTTGAACCAGCTGTGTCAAGAGGGCGTTGGTCGTGTCGCTCGGGTTGTGTACGAGATTCGTCCCATTTGCTAAGATGAATGATGTATTCACCGAGGAAAAGAGGCCAGACTGACAAATTATTCACCGTTAGGACAGAAAGGATAATTCCCATAACACGAAAGCATACAAAGACCAGGACGATATCCATTTCATTGTTGTGTCGCTCCAGAAACTCTCCCTCACGTTCTTCTGCAACTCTTCTGTGGGTGTCCCAGAATCTAGAACGGATATCCTTCCCCCCTTTCACTGCAATGGTAGAATCCTTTAAGACATCTAATATTTCATCCAGCCTTCCAAAAAAGAACTGATGAAAGACAGGGTTCCAAATGGCTTGCGTACAAACCTAGTGGAAATGACGTGCTGAGCGGAAGGCGGCACGTGGAAAACAACCCCCGGGCCAGCATCTAACTCCAGTGCAGGATTGTTCCTGGGTTCAGAACGTTATGTGCAACATTGTGTGATGACGATCGTAAAAAATACGAACTTGTTGTGAGAGGTGCAGCTATCACTTCGTATCGAGTTCATCAGTACTAGTATTCACTTGACATTATGAGCGTGTCGTTTGACAGACTCACAACTCAGTACTGGCGCCAATCGTATCCACAGAGTCTGGGGCTACAATGCCAGTGGGAATGTCATCTGAGTTGAACATTCCCGCGCTTATTCGAACTCGTCAGTTCTTCAGTTTCGTAATCAACCGAATGACAAACATTGGAACCTCAAGATGCTCCTGCGCCGTGTTTGAACTTGAATTCGCTCCTACTTGGAATGTGGTGGTTCTGAACTGCGATGTTAAGTGTCTTGGAAGAGAAGGAGAAAGCATCTCAAGTAAGGGACGAATTCCAAGGCGGATCTATTGTAGCCTTTAAATGGCACTGGCAGTGCCTAACAACCCTGGGGATTGTGACATCTGGACAAGATTCGCGCAGGTCCTGGAAGTCTGGAACAGCCTTTTACTAGTACGCTTGCTAGTTCGGCACAGGCCAATCCTTTGACAGTCAGTGGCGCGTTAGATAACTACCTCTCTAGTAAGATACACCGTGTAATAGCAGAGTGTTAACAATTGCGGGGGATGGGACTTTGCTTACCACTCCATTGGCCCAGGCCTTACCAATCAGAGTCAGTCTCTCGGAAGTGGTATCTGTTTCTCAATAAAATAGTATCATTACTTACCACAATTTCAGGGAGGTAATGTTCGGCTCCTCCAGTCTCCCCCAGGCACCCGGAAGACCATAGATAGTAAAGGAAGAAACGGAGAGACATGTTCACTACAGTAGAGTCAGCTCATCAGCTGTGTTGGTACAGTAGTAGGATCAAAGTACGTCACAAAGACACAGCCACCAGTGTAAATGGTGAATGTTTTTGATGCAAAGGATTTAGGAGTCAACATTGGTCTATCATGAAATACCTGGCTTAGCAAGCTGGGAATGTGCCTGATGAAGCTCTGAAGCTATGGTCACTCGAAATAGCTATAAGTAATACGTTACATCAAGGTCTAGACTCTGAGCCCTATAGTAAGTAGTCGATATCATAGAGCAGCTTCGAGCATCAAAGTCCGCTGACCGATGCGTCCGATGTCTGCACTCTACTTCCATTGTTGATTGGACTTTGCTCTTCCTCAAGTTCTCTGCCGCCGACTCCGAGAAAACAGGTACGCCAAGTCCCTTGCTGCCGTTCTCATAGCGAGATTGTATTCGTCGATATGACATATCAGTGGGATTCCACAAGTTCTTTGTGCTATATCACTCACCTGCTCAAACAATGGGCACTCTCGAGTACCAAGTTCACCACTCACGTGCCCGCACGTTATCGGATGGCCCGAGTACATACTTAGAACAAGGCGGGATTAATCATAGTCCCGGTGTAGGTACCTGTGGCATCTCATTACCGTAGTGGTATTCAAATGCGATAAATAAAACAGTGAAACCAGGCTTACGGATGATCCGCCGAGCCAGCAATAGACAGTTGATAACACTGTCTCCAGACGCAGGTACATTTCCTGCTTGAAATGGTATCATGAAAGCAGCGAACGGATATTGGCAATATTACTTATCAAATAGCACCTCATCACGGTACAACTGTAGGTCTCGTCTCCGATCAATAAATCTTCTATAATTCGCCCATCCATTAGGCCGCTTGGAACAACGCAGGCCGAGCCAGCACCGCCCGGGTGGTGAAACCACCGAATCAGTAGTGTCCTTGCACATGATACTTAGTGACGCAGACAGACATTCAAGAAAAGGAAACAATCTGGAAACTTTGGAAGGCCGATGGGGTTGTCCGCATGCGGTATCAAACAAAGTAGTAGTCCGAAAGAATTAGTGATATTTTGAAGTTAGTCGAGTAGGCAGAACATACCGCCGACGAGATGTCAATTCAAGGTAAATCGGTAAGGGCATGAGAGGATTGCTCGTTTGCAGGACTTAATGTCCTAGATTGATGACGTCGCACAACAGATAAACAGCCGGAAGCAAGCTCAGCGTCCAGCGTGTCCTACTATCTCATCCGGGCACAATATTGTGACTGATGATGGAAACACGAGGTATGGTAGATGTCGTTGAGACGTCAGCATGTGGTTGTCACGATGGCCGGGGGCCCTCAGCTGAACCGATTTGCTGGATTTCTCTCCTGCCACTGAGATGTTCCTTTGTATGATGTGAGGTTGATTTTAACGTCCAACAGGAAGGGATAATGGCGTATGCATTGTGCATTAGATGAGAGGTATTGAACGCGGTGTGGGGATAGCTCATGGGTGCCGCGGAGGAACAAAGAAAAACGACCAAGAATCGTGAGTATATGCTGTGCTGCAGATACACTCCCAGTGGTAGGGCGATGGCGGGAAATGGAGAGGTGGCGCCTTTTGTACAGTGAGACCATAGTGATCGGGAAAGAACAAACCCGACGTAATACTATTACAACCACGTACGTTAGCATAACCTTGTGCCCATCAGGTTCCGAAGGGTGTTTTTCGGGAACCCGCCCCCAAGTCGCTTGTACTTGTAATCGACCTGCCATCGTCCTGGGAGAACATGTTCAGTTCCTGGAGAGATAACAAGTAAGAAATACCTTAAAATTTGCATTTGGATTCGACAGGAGCTTCTCTAGCCAGGGCGGTAACATACCACATACCATGCGTGCACACTTCCATGGCGCCTTGATGCATACTGTACATGAGGAATCGATTCGTGTAGTGGATCAACTAGCAACATAAATGACAGTAAGGAAAAAGAGACAGATATAAAAAAAGAAACCTTATTGTGCAGCAGGCAAAAAGCCCTGTTCGATAAAGGCAGTCAGTGGTTTTAGTGGAGACACCACCAATGTAACGGTAGAAGTGGGTCCGCTGCACTGCTTTGATGAAGAATTTGAGGCGCAGAATACTAGCTATTACTGGCAGACTGCGGCGAGCGCGTGTATGGCAGATGTCACAGAGCCAATAGCCAAAAAGGTCATAAAGAGGCCATGCGATGTATGCGAAGTGCTTGTAGTAGTCGTAAAGGTTTTTCCAGCGTTATCTCCCTGAGGCGTCCCTCTAAAATGTTGGATAGCATTGCGGAATCTTGGCCACTTCGCCTGCATCGCGTTCTTGCGCCTGCGAGGCCTGAGGTGACATCTGCTTATTTTCCCCCAGCTCGCTTTGAACGACAGCGCATGAATACTATACAGTTCTAATATTCATGTGAAATGACCTGCATAGCTCTACAAATTTCAGACATTAATATTCCTCAAATATCAATAACGTCATACGCACAAGATTGATCCTCACTGGTATCCGTCGTACCCCTGACCCCACTGCCCCATTCCCATACCGCCCATCCCCATCCTCGGGTTTCCTATACCCATACCCATACCCATACCCATACCCGGACCCCCTACACCCATACCGGCGTTCCCCATGTTCATGCCACCGCCCATGCCGACACCACCCATCATTCCTTCATCCCACATCCCATCTCCATTCCCTACCCAAGGGAACGCAGCACCGGACATATCACCCATTCCCATCACTCCCATGTTCCCCATGCCCATCATACCCATATTTCCCATACCCATACCCATCATATTCCCGAGGCCCATACCCATATCCATCGGCATCCCCATCCCCATCATCGGCGGGACCATCATTTGATTTTGAGAAGGCGGACGTCGCACAAGGTTCATATTCATGGTGGGGTCCGCGTTCATATTTCCCGCGTTCATGCCCAGCCCCGCACTCCCTACGCCTACACCGACGCCACCACTGATGGCGACGCCAATGCCAACTCCGCCACTCACGCCGGAGTTCCCAGGACGCATGGGGGATTTAGGGCGGAGAGCCTCGATCTCCTGCGAATTCGGCACAACGGATTTTCCTCCTGCTAGTGAAGCCAGTTGGCGAATCGTTTCCTCCCATGTATCCTTGTCCCATTGCTGCGCGACGTCGCCCCCTGGGGTCCGCGCTTGCTCCCCCGCCTTGATCCCATCACCTTCAGTGAGTACTGTGACCCACCCACGGCGGAGGGACGAGCGCACCCGCCCAAAAAGCTCAAGACGACGCGTGCCAAGACAGAAATTTTCTATGAGGGTGTACATTTCTGGTGGTTTGCGCGTTGGGTCAGCGGGGTCGCCTTCCCAAATGATGACGTCGGTATCTGCATGTCAAATTAAGATCATGTTATCGGACACAACGTACGGTCTCAAAGCAACATGAATGATAGTCGCGATAGTCATAATATAATAGTAATGTAGAAAGTTGGACTCACCGACGTTGCAATGGACGAACCAGCTGTCAGTTGAGCGACGTACCGTGCCGCGGATGCCCATGAGGCAATGTTGTTTCGTGCGGGTCAGAAGGGAAGTGGTGGGTGGGTCTGTCTATGAAGATAACATCAGTGTACAGACAGACAGGTGTGAGGTGTTGCGCACCCCAGGACCGCGATTGGAGTTAATGTTGGTTTTTACCCATACGACATCTTCACACCGGCGGTAGCCCCACTTAGCGAGGACCTCACGACCACGCTCGAGACCCTCTCCTGCACCACTGCCAACCCACATGAATACAAACGAAGGGTCAGCCGCAAGGGAAGGGACAGGGAGTGCTTGAAGGTCGTCCCAGCCGAAAGATGAGGAGAACGGGGGGTCGAGGAGAATCACGTCGTACTTCTGAGGGTGCAATGAAGAGAGCTGAGAGAATGGAAGATAAAAGGGAGGTGCAGTATGCGCATCAACGGACTCCTTCTTCAGGCTCAGCAGGCGCTGCTGCTTCGGGTATCTGCAATTAAAATGAGGTCAGATCCAGAACTGCAAATGGAGGACGCACTCCTCGAAACGGCGGGAAGGTTCTGCACCGAGAACCCGGTTCTGTGGCCACTCACCGCTGTCGACGTATCGCTGTGAGTAGTCATTACGGATGGTTTCTTCTTCGGGAACATAGTTTGCATAACGGGCTATCCTCGCACGTTTGGCAGGCGGGAGGTCTGTGCGCTGTGGGCGGGCGCGAGAAGCGAGTTGCGGCGATGACGGTGGGGACGGTAAAGGTGACGGTGCAGGAGAATCAATTACTGGGAGATTCAGCAGATCGCTGGGCGGGGAGGCAAGGGCACGAAGCTGGCGTCGATGAGTCCGCTGTGAGCTGCGCACGTATGTGAGTAGCTCTCGATGCGACGTGAGGAGACTGTGCGCAGAGTTGAGGACTTCTGTCGTGCTGGCTACTGCTGTCGACATTGAAGTCAAAATGATTGTAGTAACCCCCAAGCTTCAAGAGCAATTCCGAGTGGTAATAGTGCCAGTGAAGACGCACATTCAAAGCGTCACGGGTCCGGCTGATTCCGTCACAGTAACAAGCCTGAGCGCTCTCTTGTAACTTCAATCTTTCAATCTTTCATCCTTCAACAGCGTTTGACGAGGAAAATATCCCTATATGCTCATCTCGTGATTTGCAGCCGTTCGACACTACGCACAGTACGCTACAGTAGTACTCTTTATTAAGACGGTAGTGTTCAGGAGTTGCGGCAGCCTCCGTTACAGTCCAGGGGACGGATGTTTCCTAGGGCTCATATTGTCGTTGTAGGGAGAGATCCACTAAGAATTTATTCATCAACAAATAAAGAATTCCACGATCTCCGTCAATTCCCCATCGCGCTAGGATTGATGGAATAATCTCGCTGTGTCATGCAAGGGATTTTACAGACATTGCAGCCAGCGCAAATACTACCTTTATACCAATATTCCGTTGAGCCATGGCGCCAGATGTCGAACTTTGTAACGGATGCTCATTCCTCGGGGGAGACCTGTGAGTCGGAAATCACAAACACCCAGATGGAGACACACCTCAGAAATGCAACAAGTTGTTATCAGTAGGTTTTCGCATTGGAATAAATACTCAACTAGGTATAAAGCCGACAGGTCTGATAATGAGAATATCACTCGGCACCTAAATTCGCAGGTTTCGTGGAGCCATTCAGGACATTGTTCTGTCGATGCACTGTGGAGAGCGACTTCCATTAAGCGACACCACAGTACTTACTTCGCCACATTACTGCCGTGGGTGATCAATGCATTCTGATGCTTGAAATGTGATGCCTAGATCCCTGAGATAGGGGATAGTATCTGCCTACAAACTCGACGCGAAATTGTGTCATCTGCCGGGTGCAACCATTCTGCCAAACGGATTGAGAACGGCCGAGTTCTGCCCAGGACTTAAGAGGGAGTCGAAAATAATGGGTTTCTTCTTCATTACCGTTGAAGTTTTTTTCCCCCTTGACAACATCCATGTCTGTCGGTGCACGTAGCCCGTACCGCGGAAGTGGCAAAACCGACAATGATTGGCAACTGCCAGATCGGACCGCTCTGGTGTGCTACTATTAGGTATGAATATTATGTTAGTCTGCTTCAAGTTTACATGCAGGATTCAGTTGCACTTACGCTTTCCACGTTGTGACAGTCCTTAACAGAGTTCCAGTCAACCTTTCTGCCAGTGCGATTATCCGTGATTGAGCTCTCTAGAACAGTACGAGTTGAAGCCGTACCGAAGTCATATCCTGAACATTGTTTTCCTTAAGTTGGAAGCACCTCAAAGTTCAAAAGCACTTTTAGCTATCCGCATGATGATAAAAAGGAATTTTTTGCGTAACCTTTTGCGATAACCTTGCAATTGCCTCTTTTGGGAAATTTCATAGATCATATACTTTTTTTATACTTCAATTATCCAACTACGTATATACACTCATCCATTCTAAACTCCTCTATTTAACTCTTGTTGGTTTCGAAGAAACCACTCTCCTTGAAATCATGGGGAAGGCAGCCAAGTCCAGCCGCAAATTCGCGGCGAGCGGCAAGCTAAAGCAATCGATCCAGTCACGGAAGAAGCACCAGCAATTGCGGAAGAAAATTGAGGGCCGACGCGGAACACATGGAAAGGGAAAGCGAAGGGTGACTTCTCAGGAGAACGGCGATGGCGATGACGACGATGACGACGACGAAAAGGTGGTGACGGAAGACGCCAAGAAAGCAGGGAAAGAGTCAGTGATCAAATGCTATTGACCTTATGTCTAAATACTGAGAATCCTGCTTAAGTGTGAAAAAGATGACGGTCAGTGATTTGCTCGGAGCTGAGTTTATGGATGATGATGATGATGACGCCGAGGAAGATGAGGTGGGCGCTGCTTTTTTTTCTTTTGTGAAACCAAATTCTGACGGTCTCGCAGGATGATACTGCAGACGACGAATTTAGTGCAGACGAGGACGAGGAAGATGTCGCAGACGACCAGTCCTTTGCGTCCGTAGATGATCTGGAGGGTCAGTACCCACAAACTTTACGCGTCTGCTCTGCTTATCTCGTAGTAGGGCAAGGCGCAGCTCACATGTTCGAGCTCGCACAACTCGCGGAGAAGGATCCTGAGTTTTACAAGTATCTGCAGGAGAATGACCGCGAGCTTCTTGAGTTCAACGCCACTCAGGGCAGCGACAACGAAATGGATGAGGATGATGAGGATGAAGGCATGGATGAAGATGGTGAAGATGATGATGAAGGAGACAAATTACCAATCCTTACTACTGACATTCTCAAAACTTGGCAAAGAGCACTCCTTGAGGTGAGTTGTCTATGTGTTTTCAATCATATGTGTACTGCTGACCTGATACCTATAGCACCGTTCTCTGCGAGCCCTCCGCAAACTGCTCATTGCATTTCGCTCTGCAGTCCATATGAATGAAGACGACCAAGTTCTTTTATGGCGTATTGACAATGCCGCAGGTGTGCACCACAACCTCTACGTGACAGTTTATATTAAATCGCTTCCACGACAGTGTACTTAAAACTTGTAACGACATCCCTGCGGTATACTCCGATTGTCCTTGCCCATCATGTCCCATATAAGACTCTTCCAAATGGAAAATTGTGCGTCTTTCTCTCTTTCTTTATCATCTGTCTCTGATTAGGGGTTTATTGATCGATATTATCAACTATCTGGGACGCCTGCTACTGCTGATGATTGCCAATATCCACCATTAGCAAACAACCTACACAATCCACAAAGCAAAAGGCGCTTCAAAAACTGACCCTATCTTACTTCAACAATGTTGTCTACCTGATCCCACAGCTTACCGACTCTGAGACATTACGTCTTGCGCTCACAGAGAGCGCGAAGATCCTCCCTTACGTCGTTTCAAGCCGCAAGGCCGTTAAGGCGTACCTGAAGGCGAGTCCCGATGTCCTGTCATTTCTAAAAATTCTTTATTGGTTTTTGCTCTGCATTTGTCCTTTGTTGCATGTTCAACGAGGCTAACCCCACGCAGAAATGTCTAGATTTGTGGTCCACAGGTGAGGATGACGTCCGGATTGCCGCTTTTCTCGCCGTCCGTCGCCTTGCCTCTTCTACTGAAAGCTCTATTGTCGATCTGGTGCTCAAGGTACGTCGAGCTTTGACGCCTGTCAGGCCTCTTGATGCAGATTGATTTTAAAGAGTACATACTTGGCGCTTGTCCGTGCGTGCAAGTCTACGAGCACCTACCGGTTGCCATCCATCACGCTCATGAAGAATTCGGCATGCGAGCTATTTTGCATGGATCATGGTGCGACTTACTCGCATGCATTCGGGTACATACGTCAACTTGCAATACTCCTGCGTGGAGGCATGAAGACAAAAACAAAGGCAAGTACGTCCTTCTGAACAACTAGAGCTGATGAATGAATTCTTGGATCTACTTCAGGAAGCGTACAGACAGGTTTATAATTGGCAATACGCGCATTGTGTCGACTTCTGGGCGCTGGTGCTAGGCCGCGCGTGTGATGCACAGGCGCAGCTAGAACGAGGAGGGCAGGAGAGCGAGCTGCGGCCCCTCATCTACCCACTCGTGCAGGTCAGCCTGGGTGCTATCAAGTACGTCCTCCTCACATGTGATTTTCCCCCTCGTGCTTAGCTCCTTCACAGGCTCATTTCGAATTCACGTTCATATCCGTTCCACTTGCATATCGCACGCTCAATGCTGCATCTGACGCGACACACGCGCACTTACATTCCATTAGCGCCTTATCTCCTTCCTGTCATCTCTTCCACACTTACAGCATCCGGAAAGCCGAGGTCATCTACGCTGCGCCCTCTCGAGATGGAAACGCATATACGCGCACCTGCGCAGTACATCAGAACACGAGTATACGTGGCAGGACTTGTTGAGGAGACAATATTCATTCTTGCGGAATGGCTCGGCAGTGGCCCAGTGCACAGAAGCGTCGCATTCCCTGAAGTTATCGTGCCCATCGTTGTCGCGCTCCGCCGGACTCTCAAAAATTGCAAGGAGCTAGGGAAAGAGGCAGGAATGGTGAAGGGCCTTGTAGAGCGCGTGGAAGAGTCCGCAAAATGGATTGACCAGCAGCGCGCAGGCATCAATTTCGGCCCGGGAAAAATGGGTGAGGTTGAACAGTGGGAGGCCAACGTGAAAATAGAGGAGTCACCCCTGGGAAAGTACCTAAAAGTGCAACAAAAAACCAGGGAAAAGCGCAAGAGGATGATTGATAAGGTACGCACATCTCCCTGCCCGGCGCAGGTATCACTAATGTCGTCACAGGCCAACCAAGGGGAAGATGATATTCTAGAAGACTGATGATCCGCAGCGTGGTTACCCTGCAGTTCGCCTGCCGTTAGTTACTTTGACACACAAATCTTTGAAGGAAATACCATCGAAAGGGCTTCCCCTTTTTTTATATCCTGCCAAACGAAATAAACCCCCAGGACATATTCTGCGGCGTTGATCTTTTCCGCGGAACAATCATCGCGCTTCGCTTCTTTCCGATTTATTTTGCGGAATCCGGCGAGAACCGAATTCACCGTCAGCATCCTTTGTTCCGCTTTTAATTTCCGGAGAACGGCAAGCTGGCGCGCTATTCACCATTCAAGTACACATAGTTCTGATCTTGACGAACTCTCACTGTCAGAGGAGCGGTATTGGCCGTCCTCCTATCCGCAGCGCAAGATGCCGCTTTGCTTGATTTCAACTAGTCTCGTTGCTGATCCGACAAGGATCGAATGTGACGTTACAGCAGCATTGCACCCCACGTTTTGACCCTACAAGCTGTTCTCCATGATATTAATCACATATTACTTGCATGGGTCACGCGGGAAATGCTTGTCAACGCCACCAGCAGGGTTGCAAGTCCTTCCATTAGATGCATGTAATGGGGTGAAATCGAAGAATTTAATGCAAACGTGGCCGCAGAGCCAGGCACGGAGCCTGTACCATCCTGCCATTACAAAACGCTATAGATAACACCAAATATAACGACAGCCAGAAAATAAATCCATAACGAGAGATCAAGAAACCGAACAACTACATAAGATCCTTGAAAGGTCTAAGCCAATATTGGAGAACCTGGGATTCTGATTTGGTTCCGTGAAAACGCTTGTAAGCCGACTCCGTTGGGATATCCCCGAGCTTCCGTCAAGCGATGACAAGTCTTTTGCTCCACGAGGCTGAATGAAAAGATCAAACTCATGCGGGAGCAGTCCAACAAAAGAGAAAAGTCCCAAACGGTATGATTATTTCCATACTCCAAAAAAGATCTTCCACCAAGATCTCCCGGCACCTCTTGCACTTCTTTCATACCCTTCCACAAGCCGCTCATAGTGCTTTGGCATAGATTCTGGCTGAAGAGTTTTAGTTGACAGCGCGTACTGAATATGGAAAGTATATGCGGTTTCGTCAATTGTGTTTGAGAACATATGTAGTGATACGCACCTTTTTCTGGATGGCATTGTCCCGCAGTAACTGTGCGGCATGGACAGCCTGGGAGGTTAACTTAGGATGCGCGGAAAGTGATTTCAGGAAATTCTTGAGTTGGATATTCGGACGAAATGGATCAACAGGCCATGACGAAGCGATATGAGTTAGTTGTTGTGCAACTTTGGAGGCAACCATGGCAGCGCTGGTAAGATTTGGAGCTGATCAGACAGGTACTTGCACGAATACATACGCTTTTCCTACCTCGTTGGACTCGTACTCACTAGTAAGTACTGTCGTCACAAAAGAAACAACAGAAGTTTGACAGAAGTTGTTGCAAAAGTGTTTGAATCGGACCTTCAATCTTAATTACACATCTTCATGCAAAAGCTTCGCGGGATCGCTTCAAAGGCCTTTAAACTAAACAATAGCATTGTTAGTTACGCCGTACGATTTCAAGTTCTCCTCTAGCTACTCGAGGACCGGGAGCGATTCCAAAATAGTTTCCCTGATTTGGGTCTATCTGAGGCTGCTGGAGCAACTTTGGACAGATAACACATGTAGCGAAAAGAGAGTCAGGGCAATCAGAATATTTGGAGTTGATGAGATACGCCACAACTTCCCGCGAAAGAAAGGCACTACTACCACTGGACGACGTGCGACTTGCAAAATAATCACCTCGGAGCCCACATTCTGTGCGGAAGTCGATACCACTTCGAGAGATTCTGCTAATCCCATTCAGAAGCGAAGAAAAAATATACCTTTCATACCGTCTGTCCGAATCATGGCAGGTCTTCGGCTGCCCTGTTCTTGCTGCACATGCAAGATGGATTTTAATTCATACTAGTGGCATGTGTGAGTGGCCCATATATCCGAGTCAATTAATCATTTTTTACCATATGCTTTTGGGGGCTTGAGGGGGAAAATTCCCATCTGTGGATGGCTACGTAGGATGATGATCGGGAAAGATCAGCCACCGCCCCCGTCGGTATCATCACGGTAGACTGAAGCGCTTGACATATAATAATACTATAGACTGTCTCATCGGGGGACCGCGTCTTCACTAGATTTGTAGCGGCTTCGATGTGGGCAATCTCGCTGTTGTCCATCGATGCCCATCTCTCAAATGAGCTGCTCTTCCCGCGACCACGGACTCCGGCGGGGGTGGTCAAGGCTAGTTAGTATGTGACTAATTTGCTACATGATGTACCATAGTCATACTTCTTGTCTTTTACCAATTGTGGGGTCCCGTAGCACAAAACATTTCAGTAAGTATGGTCAAGCAAGTTACACTACTAGCTAGTAGTGCCAGTGCAGATCGTACGACGTGCTACGATTTGGTGCACTCTTCCGGGCGCTAGTTTGGCGTGCACTGCCACCAGGGCCAAACCAGGCCCAGCAGTTTGCGCTGAAGGTGAGGCATCCAGACTCCAGACGGCGTATTGTTTAGTTTCGTCCTTCTTCGCTGCTTCCAACATGGGCTGCTGTGGGGTGCCAACCAGTGCTCCTGATACCCAGTATGCTAACAGGCCACAGCCTCTGAACTCTGGTATCATTAGCCACCAACCTGGCCCTCATCCAGGCGCTCAGTATCTAGCACCGTCGCCGGGAGAAAAACCAAATTTGCTCCTCCCCCATGGACCTTCTCCTCCTCCACCAAGTATTCAGCAGAACAATCAGCCTATAAATGGGTCTGGTTGGCTTCACACACCATCCCCACTTCCGCGAGCCTCGGTCTACACACTGGCAGCTCCTTTGAGTCCCAGTTTGAACCACCTTTCAGGTGCACCGTTGACGCCGCCCCCTGCTACATACAGTCCTTCAGGACCTTCCAACTCTACTGTGTATTATCCGCCTCTTTCGCACCCTGGCCCCACCCATGTCCCGCCAAGGAACGGCACAGTCTCCCCTTCGATATCCACAGCAGTTGTTCACACTTCTTCAGCAATGAATGATCTGGTGCCTTCAAACGAGGGCAAAATGTCCATCTCTATTGACTTTGGTGAGTATTCACATCTTTGTAGGTGCAGGAAACTCAAACTTTTATTCGCTTGAATACAGGAACTACCTTTTCTGGTGTAGTGAGTTGAAATTATGGCTGTGCGAGGATTCGCTATCAATTTTCATCGTACACAGGCATATGCATCGTCTCGGATTGAGTCTGGAAAGATACAACAGATTCTGCATTGGCCTGGTTCTTTTGAAACTTTCCGCAAGGTGCCGACGTGCTTGCTCTACGATGACAATGGCGAAGTCCTTGCTTGGGGGCTGGAAGCGAAGAACGCTAGTACCATGCCCGGTACTACACGTTGTGAATGGTGAGTGGTTTATATATATATATATTGAAGCGAACTTCAGACACTTTGTAGGTTCAAGCTTTTCCTCGAACCGAGTGCTCTTCGTGATGAAAGTGCAATTGACCCTCGGTTACCCCAATTACCCGTTTGTGTCCGTCCTACATTCCATACCATCGCAACTTATGGTGTTCTAGCCCGGTAAAACGGCCATGAATCTTATTGTTGACTTCTTATCGTGTCTGTGGGAATATGCTAAGGAGCGCATTACTCAAGATATTGGAGCTGTCGCAGATCTAGGTCAGTTTTTACGTCAAAGATGTGTATGTTTTATTTACCCTGCTTGTTTTAGACTCGGCCGATGTGCTTGTGACATGCCCTGCAGCTTGGGACGCCAAAGGGTGCGATATGATGCGCGAAGCTGCTATCGCCGCTGGTCTCGTGCAGTCCGCTCGTGCCGGCGATGTTCACTGGCGCGACAGGCTGCGTATCATCACGTACGATACCTATTCCATGCTCTTCGCTCATGCGACTCACGCACTTTCAGCGAGCCAGAAGCCGCGGCTGTGCACTGTGCTCGGCTTACGGACTTGCACAAGCTCAAGCCAAGCCAGAATTTCATGATATGTGACGCCGGCGGTGGTACAGTGGTACGTGTACTTTTAACATTTTTTCCGCCCGCCTGACTCACCTTGGGGCACGTAGGACCTTGCCATTTACAAAATCATCGGGCAAATGGCCAACCTTGAGATAGCTGAAATGTGCGCTCGGTCTGGAGCGAATTGTGGATCTCTCTTCCTTGATCTGCGATTCCGAGAGCTTGTCAAAACTCTTTTGGCAGATCACCCAGCTCATTTGGACGCCGCTAGTCTCGCCTATTTCATGCACTCGTTCAGCCAGACTGACAAACTCGCATTTCGGGGCGAGATTGACGATGGTAAGTGCGTATGTTGGTCTTGGAATCTCACGCTCAAGGAACACTATAATATGCAGACACATACTTCAACTTCACGTGTTTCAACGTGCAGGATCCCCATGACTCGTCTGTGGGGTTGATCAATGGAGAACTTGCAATTCCGGGAAATCTGATTCGCCGAGAAGTCTTTGATCCTGTTGTGAACCAGGTAGGCTTCGTCGTGAAATTTCATCATCTTCATTGGTTAAGGTCTTTTGATAGGTACTCGAGATGATCGAAGAACAGTCAAAAAAGGTTGAGCAACGCATCGACGCCTTGCTTCTCGTGGGAGGGTTCGCGGGCAGCGAGTACCTGGTCCGAAGAATTGAGGTGCGTTTACACAAGTATTGCGTCAGAAGCACATAATTAGTTCATACACGCTTTCGCGAATAGGCACAATTTTCAGGACGAATCAAGGTTATTGCTCGCCCATCCGATGCCGACACAGCTACAGTGCGAGGTGCCGCACACTACGGACTTGCTCGCAAATCAATTGTGTCCACTGTGATTGCTCCACGGTCCTACATTATGAAAGTGGGCAAACCATGTTTCAGATTCATTGACTTCATTCTCTTGATTGTGTGTTAGGTCAAACTTCCTGCCGAAGCAGAGGACTGGGCCAAGCGCCCTGCATACATCAAGGAAAACAACGCCAACATTCCTATTTGTGACAACCGGTAATCACGGCATGATCATGAGGTATCACGTATTAATTACTTGGTTTTAGTTTACAATACTTGGTCATGAAAGGCGCTATCCTGCGAAAGGGGTGAGAGATGTCTTGCCTTTAACGGTTCTCTTGTTAACCCTTGTCTTGTACAAGCCAAATATTGAAGACGAAATTTTGGTGAGAGCGCACAATACTAATAAGTTGTATAACTGAATCACCTAAATTGCATCCATAGTAAATTCTCACAGAATGGACAGGGTGCGATACAACCCTACACTGATAATCAGTGATTCATCATACTCATAAATGTGCAGATTGTATATTCGTAGCCGTGCTGTATACTTCGGACTCTGACAAAATGATGAGATATACTGATGAAGTAGGTGCCACGTCACGGATGTTTTCGGTAGAACATAACTGACCTATTTTTCAAGGGCGAAACAACGGAGCTCTGTAAATGGACTGTCAATCTCAGTTCTCTGCCCACGTTCCAGCAGAATGCCAGCATACCCCAACCAAACGGCTTCTTTACAGGTTTGCGGTTTTTCACTGCTTCTTAATGGCTCCTCCTGATCTTCGCCACAGAATTCGAATTGGGTCTAGAGATCGATAGTGCGGAAGTCCGAGGCGTTTTGTATTATGAAGGCCAGGAATGGAGTCGCGTTGTTTTTGATTTTCTTAATTAATTCAGATGGAGACTGCGGTACATGGTTTTCTCATTTATGTCGAGGTACTACTCTGTTTGCGTTATTAATATCCATAGTGCTCCCTAGTGCCCCTTGTTATTTATGTATGCATCCAATGCTGTCACCTGGAATGACCAAAAATACTTGGCTTGGGGACGGCAGAGACGAGTCTCCGTGGGAGGGTGGCCTAGGGTGGCAGAACCTTCGCCAACGCGACCTGGAACCAGAGCTCTATGAAGCGGAAATGTAGGTACTTGATATTCTCCTGTACACTAATTGCTTAATATTGTTGAGTTGTCAACAAGGCCGTCCGGTCTCTTCATGCTGCGATATGCCCGCAAATATTGACAGCTGTTGATAGCCATGTAGCATGTGGGATACGAGAAAATTTGTACTTTTGATGAACGGATGGGCCAACTGATGAGGCGGTGATGAATTCGCAGGTATGTCGCCCTCGATGATCGATGATGTGAACATCCTACTAGTACTTTTGAGTAACTGCATGACGCTCCTCATGCCATCATGCCGCAGGTTTATCAATCAGATCCGGGCTCGTCTCACGGGTTTTGCTGCCACCTGCTGCCACGGGGAGATAGCTTCAAAAAATCATGGCATCAGATCTACTTCTTCTGGGTCGCGCTCTCCTTGAATCCTCCGAAATTACCTTAAGAGTAATAGCTTGTGGGTGGAAAAGATCTCATAATCCGATCTCTCGGGATTATGTGACTTGGTGCCTATTCGTAGGGCACATCGCCTTCCGAGCGCTACCTCCACCCTCGTCCAGGAAACACACTGATTGCAATGTAATTGTGACATCCGGTCATATCCGCTAAATCGGACTTATCCGAGAGCTGTCCCTACAGAGAGATCGGTTGACACATATACGTTCACCCAAAAAAACTTATAAAGGCTTGACATTCTTCATGGCTCGTCTCCTCGCAAATTGTTCCTGTGATGTCGACGCCGACGACTATGGTTCAGCTTTCTACCATCGATCTCGCACAGCTCTATGGCCTCCTCCAGCCAATTATTGTCTCTAACACTTCTTCTAATGCCAAGTTTGCCAATTGGAGTGAAACATTCACATGTTCCCCACTCGCGATCTTCGAACCAGAGACAGAGTACCACTGCGAGCTCATTCTGGAACTCGCTCGACGCGAAGGCAGAGTTGTCCGAGCAGTCGGAGTCGGCCATAGTCCCAGTGACCTAGCATGCACCACCGGCTACATGCTGCGCACTACCAAGTTGAACCGGCTTTTGGAGGTAAGCATAAATTAGGGTTACTCGGTTGAACTTTGTTTTGCATCCCCGATATTTGACTGTCTGTCTGAGACATGTCATTGGTTTATCATTAGCACGCGTAAGCGCGCAATATTGATGCTGACCCCTCGGTTTCTCAGATTCATGCAGATAAAAGATATGTCATCGCTCAGGCCGGCATTACACTTGATGCACTCCATTCGGAACTCTCAAACAACGGACTTGCGATGATCAATGTCGGCTCGATCTCCGACCAAACTTTAGGTGGTATCGTTACAACCGCGACCCACGGAACTGGCATCAACTATGGTGTTATTTCTACGCATGTGATGGGATTGACGTTGTTGCTTGCGGATGGATCTCGCGTATTTTGTTCCCGCCATGAGAGGCCCGATCTTTTCATAGCATCGATATGCGGATTGGGAAGCACCGGCCTTATCTTGACGGTTACCCTTGAAGTGGAACCCGCGTTTCGTCTCAAAGAGGTTCAGCAAACCATTGGGTTTCATGAATGCGTGCGGTCATTGGACAGCCTCGTCACAGCCTCAGAACACGTTCGGTTTTGGTGGTTCCCCGCAGCTGACTCCATGCGCATCTTTTCAGCCGATCGTACCGCAGAAGTGAGTTCGTGTGTTTTGATCGCACCCATCATCAACTCAATCCTCCTCTAGCCAGCCAAACCAGTGGGAAGCTGGCTGTGGGATTCGTTTTTTGGATTTCACGTGGTGCAATTTCTCCTTTTCGTGGCAAGGTACATCTTGGCATTGAACGTCTTCACTGGCCGCTTTGCGTCATGGCTATGCAGCACTAAAGTTATCGTGATTGATGAGAGTTTTCGTATTTTCAACCTGGATTGTAGAGTGGGTAGAAGCTTCTTGTGTATCCAGCGTTATACTGACCCCACACTGCAGTACCAACAACATACTACGGAATGGGCTATTCCATACCAAAATACGAAAGCCTGCCTTCGTGATTTGCATGATTGGATGACGCACGAGCTCTCCGACCCCAAAGGGCTCCGCCCTCATTGGCCTATCGAAGTACGATTCTCCGACTGTGACGACATCTGGTTAAGTCCCAGTAACGGACGGAAGACCTGTTGGATTGGGATTGTCCAATTCAAGTACGTGCCATGTTGTGTCTTTTTTGCACTACCTGAGACTTTCGAAGGCCCTATGGTTTTGACGTTCCTTACAAGAAGCTGTTCGAGCGGTTTGAAGCTATCTTGTACAGTCACGGCGGCCGGCCTCATTGGGCCAAACCACACCATCTCCGTCCCGAGACACTTCGCAGACTGTATCCTCGATTCGACGACTTCACCCGTGTGCTGCATGCGGTGGACTCTCATGGGATGTTTCGCAATGAGTATGTTGAGCGCCATATATTTGGCAAGACGGGCCCAGAATACGACGTTAGAGTCTTCAAGCGTCGTGCCCCATCGCAATGAAATTTCAAGATCTGTAGTTTCCTGTCAACGCCATACATTAAAGCTCCTCATTTTGTATAACCCTATTTCGAGTAGATTAGTTCAAGCATCCAAGGAGCGTGCTGGAAACGTATCATATTCTAGTGTTACATATCACTTTACTCATACACCTAACTGCTGTTTAATCGATTCCCTGACCAGCCTCTCGTACTCCTACGGAACGGATATGAGACACAATTGGGGCGTGACGTGACCGATTCAGTGCTCACCAGTTTGTCCTCTCGGTACAACTTGCAACAGTCAATGTTAGCTCCACTCTCCAAATTTGGCTCTATCAATCGAGACGTCATCAATCAAGGGAAAGGCAGAGTAAGGGCCAGATCGGTGGACATACCGGCAAGCATGGAAATAACACTCAAGATGACCTTCTCAACACTCTGCACAGGACTCCATCTCTCGGACGCTTGTTCATACATGGTAGGGTCATCCCCAGGTGTATGGAGGATCGAGATACAGACATTTCCGTCCGGATAAACTGTGTAGCGTAATCAGTCGGTGATAACGTCCATTGAGGAGGTATATTTTCACTATTTGGATGGAATAACGGAGGGTCGAATCTCATTTTGAAAGGGGATAGCGGATAGTCCTGTGGCTGTAAATTGGATCGAGCGACCCTTGAGTTACGTTTTGTGGAATGGACATGGTCGTTTGTTATCTTACAAAAGTCAGCTTGGCAACAAAAATGCCATCCTCCTGTATCGCCGATTATGATCAAGCACAGATTTGTGAGAGGATATTGCAGGGACACCTACAAATGGTGTATCTCGCGGGCCACGTATGAACGCCTCCCAAGTAAAAAAATCCGACTCTGAGATTGGCCCTGAGAGATATCGGGGATTTCTATCAACGATTCTCGCATGTATTTGATTGCTATACCTGCGGTGAACATATCATCGGGCGAGCCTGGAAATCCAGTGAGTACCGATCTCTATATCATGATTCACAAGATCAACCTCCTGAGGTCAACTGCTTGTACTCGGTCATTAGTCGTCGGAGTGCAGTTGCACTACTGGAGCCCTTTGAATTCATGGTGAGAAAAATGAAGGGAGGAAGATGTTGGAGTCAACGTTGAACCACACAACGGCGCCTATATCACATTGCCCACAACAATACCCGCACAATCCGAGTCGGTCAACGAGACTTCGAGTCGCAACATCCTGGTTATCACTAAGGTCGTGCTCAATGTCTACTCTACCCAGCAATATTAGATTTATTTTAAAAAATCGGATTGCCACAGGGTTGGGAAACCGAAAAGTCAGGACTACGATTAATGAATGATGATACCGCTCAAAAAGCATTTTTGGCAACGTGACATGAACGAGCGCAAGTACATCTCTCGGGTCATTTTTTCCGAAAAACTTCAGTGGTCCTGTCTATAGCCGTCCCACACTGTCACCCATTTTCCGGGTCTGAAGCTGTGGAGGGAGGCCGCTATTCATGATTTTCTACTCAAAGCGTGACCGAATTAGTTGATAAGGATAAGGCTTGTCGTTCCCACGGCGTGACAGTTGTGTGGACAAATAATAATTATCCTTTCACTTTGCTTTCATATCATCGTGCGCTGGATGCATAAATGTATACTAGAACCGATGAGAAAATTTACATGATAATAGGTGACTTATTCGGTGTTCTATCCAACTATCGTGCGTTAATGTCCCGTGGAATGATGCTACTAGTACTGTAAATAGGAACAAAAAAAACAAGCAACACATTGCCCCTGTTGTTTCCAAAAACGTCAAGTGGAAAACTAAAAGCACCACAGCAAGGTTTGCCTCAGAAAGATCCGGAATTCATTGATTGCCTTAGACGCCCTAGGGTCTAGCTGAATAAAGAGTTATGAGGATGACGTATTGTTCGGACTCCTGGGGAACTACTTCGAGGATCAAAAATCATTTGTGAGCGGCGACTTGAACACTAGCTGTGCGTACTGTCATCCAATAATACACGGACCGGATGACGCCCCTGCGTCAGCTGTTTATCCTATGAAGCAACGTTGTCCTCGGTGTTCAACGTAGATGCCCTTGGCGACTTCGGGCACAGCTTCCCACCGGGAAAAAGACAGGAACCAGATGTGCTGTACTAGTAGTAATCAATCGTCATTCAGTTGGGTAAGCGTAGAGCAGGCGCCCTCGCTGTAATTAGCAGTAATCCAATACAGTCCGTATGACCATTATCAACGACCCCAGAAAGCTATCCACAACGGTTGCTGTTGTGATGCTCGTGAAATCTTGTGGCGTTTCTGATGTTGATAGATAATTTGGTCGATCGAGGACATTTTCAACCCATATGTAGCTTGGTCCCTATGTAAATCAACT